>JAGFBZ010000849.1:2645000-2892184 GCA_018398805.1 Hirundichthys speculiger | reverse complement strand
CTTCGGGGACTTGTGTGGAGCCTGGGTGCGCCCCTGCTGGTGGACTAGGTGGGGTTGTTTGTCGGGTGAGGTCATGTGCAGAGAGAAAACTGGAAAAGCAAGAGACTAGGGAAGAGAGTAGGGACTTTGATTGTTGGGACTAAGAGAGGAAAAGTGAGAGAGTTGGTTGACATGATGGAGAGGAGGAAGGTGGATGTTAGTGTTGTGCAGCCTCACTTTAGGTGAGAGTAGGCAGAGGGCCAGCCAGCACAGTGAGAAACAGCGACCCTCACTTGGTCTGGTCATTGAAGGAAAATACATCCCTAATTACATGCTCCACCAGCTGGATGCACTGCCACCTGTGCAGGGCACAGCTGGGCCAGGTTAGCAATCACCAACTTTGGTTAAAAAGACCAAGGGTCTCCTCCTCACTGTGTGGCTGGCTCCTGCAGGAAAAACTACTCTGTTGGGTGGTAAGTGTTGCTCCACTATGTTTTGAAGAACATTTGAGTTTTGTGAGACACTAATCAGACTTTTCCTTTCCTCTAGTGATGGTGAGATGAAGCCCCGTGAAGCAGTGTTACACATTGGCCAGATGGTTCGAGAAATGGTACATTTCTTGCTGCTTCATATGCACATGACACCACCTACTGGTCAGGTTTATAATCACAGCCAGCTGAATCTTAAGTTGTGATGCATTGAATTTATGTATCAGTCATGGCTCTTGCGAATGACTGTGAATAACAAAATGTGTATGACCAAATAATTGATCAAGTGCATAAGATATTGTCTGAAAGTAATCTCTGTTTAATGTTTCCCAAAGTAGTATCATAAGAACTGCAGACACTAGAGATGCTCGGATGACGTATATTTTAACCCGCAACCGCTTCTTAAAATTTCTATCCATTTGCAGGAACGTTTTTTCACCAATTTTCAAAACCGAACTGACCCGCCATCCTTTTTAATAATATGTAAAATATTTTTTCTTCTTATTATTATTATTTGAGTGCTTCAACCGCAACCCGCCCGAATTTAATTAAAGTATTATTTTTTGACGAGTCATCCGCCCGATATGCGGATTATCCGCTCCGCCCGCGGGTGCGCGGTTCAACCGCGCATCTCTACCTGACACGCGTCAAAAGGGTCGACGAGCCGGGAGTCGAACCCACGAAAACTATATTACCTATAGGCGAGCCGCCTGCCCTAACCACTGCACTACCAGAACACAGGAGTTCCTGCTGGCAGAGAACACTAAAAATTGTTTGTGGAACTACGGAGGGAGTACAATCGATATGCTTTGGACAATGACGACCATTAAAGAGGTTATTTTATGTACATTTATTCAGAAATAGCAATATTTCCACAGTTTTTGGTTTTAACCGATTCCTTTTTTTTTTTTTTCCAATCTCTCCAGCCTTGGAGAACACCCTTTCACATGGCACATTTTTGTGCTGGGCTGCATAAAAATGTTTGTGCCATCATGTACAAACTATATACTGAACTACCACAAACTATATACACGCTATCCAGATTCTAGTATCCAAGCTATCCAAACTCTATCCACACTCTGAACTGACCGCAACTCGCCTACAAAAACCCACATTTAGAATGGAGCCTGTGGCGTTTATAAAGCTGTCAAACCCCATTTCTTGAGACAAGAAATGAACCACTTCCCGCAGCAGTCACGTGGTACAGCCAGGCGGTGAGGCTTCGGACGTCATCACTTTTGGCTCCTCCCCAAATGAAGCGACTCTTGATACGCGCTTCACGGACACGCCCCTCATTTCTCGATACGCGCTTCGGAGCTTCGCTTCACTCATAACATCACTACTTTCCTCCCCTAGGCATTATAGGAGCCCGAATAAAATAAACTCCTGAAGGGAGAGTTTTTGTGTTTTTCCACACGTATTGCTTCAAATTAAACACCATGCTTCGGCGTGTCAAACGTGACTATCTGCCTGAGTGTTATACCTTGACCTGCCTCATCAGTGTTCAGGAGACCAGGTAGGAAGGTAGCAAAGCTAGAAGCTGAGGAGCAGGGTTAAAGCTTTTTTTTTCACCATGATGTGGATGTGAAGAGAAATGGAGTAGGGGTTATCTTGAAGGAGTAAAGTTCTGGAGATAGAGTGATGAGTCTGAAGATAGAGATTGAAGGTTGTTCAGTGTTGTTAGTGGTTATGCCCCGCAGGTAGGATGTAAGCTAGAGGAGAGAAGAAATTCTGTAACGGGGTAGATGAAGTGATGGAGAGCATTTCAGAGAAGAAGAGAAGAAAGAAGTAATTGGGACAGACCTCAATGGTTATGATGAAGAAGGCGACAGAGGTGACGAGAACATGATGGGCAGGTTTGGTATCAAGTATAGAAATGCAGAGTGTGGAAGATTTGAAGGAAAAAAAAAAATTGCTTTCTTCCAGAAGAGGCAGGAACATAGGGTGGCCTATAAGAATAGAGGTAGGAGCACACAGGTGGACTAGATCTGCTGTAGATGATGTAACCTGAAGGAGATCATTGACTGTGAAGTAGAGGTAGGTGAGAGTGTAGCCAGACAGCGGAGGATGACTCTGGTGGTGAGGAAGATGAGTCTCAGAGTAGAGCCGCTGCTCCTTCACATCGAGAGGAGCCAGTTGAGGTGGTTCATCTGGTTAAGATGTCCTCTGGAGGCCTCCCTGGAGAGGTGTTTCGGCATGTCCAACTGGGGGAGGCATCAAGGCAGACCCAGGATACACTGGTGGGATGATGTCTCTGCTGACCTGGGAACACATTGATATTCCCCTGGAAGAGCTGAAGGAGGTGGCTGGGGAGAAGGAGATCTGCGTCTCTCTGCTTAGGCTGCTGCCCCCGCAAGATAATTTCTTGAGATCTTAATGAAAGTGATGTTCTTCGATTGATGAAGTGGAAACATAGAACAAAAGCCCCCCTTTAAATCATATCTTTACATCTGTGGTCACGGCAGCTGGTTTTAAACAGAGGAGTTGGCATGTCAATCCAATGCCCCTCTTCTGTTGGGTGGGCCTTTTTTTTTCTTTTCTTTTTTTTTTTTTTTTAAAGCAATGTCACAAATTTCCTATGTGCGAGCTTTTGCAAAATCTCTCAAGTTAATGCGACTTCTGTGTAAATAATAGATGGAGGACTGGTAAGAGGTATTAACCAAGATAGTTTTTGGTATGAAAGAGGGAGAAAGAAATGACAGAAGAGGAAGACAATAAAGGCTTTGGATGAAGACCTGGAGATTTTGCATCTAGGGACTTTATACTGTATGTTACAGCTTGAATTGCAGATAAATAAAATTCATCACAGCAGTGATTTACCAATCAGAATCAGAATCGCCTTTATTGTCATTGTAAAGGCATTACAACGAAATGTGCGTGCATTCTTCAAAAGGTACTTGTGAGGTAGACAGGAATATTAATAGTATCAAATATATTTGCAGCGAAAAGAATGGCAAGGTAGTAATTATTAAAAGTATATACAAAATGTAAACCAAGTTATATACAGTCTGATGTAGTGTATGGGGTCTTCTTTTGAAAGAGATTCTCTTTAAACTGTCTTAATCGGATGTTATGTTTCACATAAATGTGATTATCATGAGGGTTTCCCCCTCAGATAGCAGGATTTTTGAATTTTAATATCTTGGATAGTCAGAATTTGAAATTTTGAAAATTTGAAAAATTCTGGGTAGATCCCATCTCTTAGCACACTTCACACCACAGGAAAAAAAACCCCCCAAACATCATCTCTACGACAATCAAGATGATAATGACTTTGACCAAAATTTTCAGAAGGGGGAGACTGGGATTGAAATTGGCCCCAATTATCATTTAGTGTGTTATCAGTTTGTTAGCATCCTAATAAAGTAATGTCTATCCATTATAGATAAAGCTACAGTCAGCAACCAGTTAACTTGGCTCTGTAATCAGAGGTAAAGTAGAATCAGCCTGACTCCCAGTTGTCTACTGCACCAAGTCAGAAGCAATCTGATGTGTCTACTGTAAATGCATGGACCATCCTAGCAGGGTAAGGGGATCCCTCCTCCACGAGGCTGGTGGAGAGGCTTTTGCTCTGTGCCAAATGCAGTGACAGAGACTTAAAACACAAGGCTCCTCACAGGTCAGTGCTCACCATGAAAATGAGCTGAACTGAAATGAGCAGATCTTCATGAAATATGACGGCCAGCTGCAGCGTGTTGATGTCGTCGGTTCCTGAATAAACAGTGCGCCACAATAAGAAGAGGTAAAAGTGATGTGTGTTACTGCTGGATGCTGATTTATGCACATGTCTGTGTGTGTTTATTCCTTGTGCTTTTTTTGGAGTCTGCTATGTGGTATGTGACGCATCATTTTGCTTCTGGAAGCTGTGTCTATCTGCACAATTTACACTTACTATTCTCTGCTGCCGTTGCTTTTTCCTCAGCCTGATGAACTCCTTGTGTTGCCTTGAGACAAAATTAACAGCTGCATACTCCAGCAGGGCAGCGAACACAAACAGAAGACACACTGCCATCCAAATGTCAATGGCCTTCACATAGGACACCTGGGTAGAGACATGATCACACGGTTATCAAGTGGCACTCAATCAGGCTGATGGATAAGTTATAGTCTGGTTATAATCCACCCATTTCTCAGCTCTGGACTGTACTGACACACATCTTTGGGTTGACCCAGAACTGCAGGGAGTCAGTGGGTTATTGGCAGTTGACACATCGCTGTAAGACAGGTCACGGCCAAGATTTGGGAGAGTGCCCCAGCTATGTCATTCATGAGAGAAGATGTGTCACAGCACATCAGCTCTGCTCTCTGAGCAAGAAAACATGACTCAATTGAGCAGCGGTTTGCTGACTGATGCAGATACAAACAGATCTACTGTGATCTCCCTGATTAGTCTCTGGTCTCATCCTGAATCAGAGTCTGTCTGATAAAATCTGCTAATCATGACTAAATGCTTCCTTGGAGGCCATCCCAAACTAAACCTTCCTGGAACTGATGCTACAACCCAACTTTTGTTACAGGCCAAGTGCCTTATGTTTCCCAGAGCATTTGAGTTTGTCTTGTAAGGAAGTAAGAGAAAGTAAATATAACAGTATGTAACAGTCATGATCATTTTTTTGGAGGAGGAGTCAGAGTAAAATGTCAAAGTTCTTTGTGGACTTAATTCCAGCAGATGTGTGATTTATTCACTGACTTTTCTGTTAAAATGGTTACTCTGTTTTTACTTGGACATGGTCATAAAGTCTTTTTAATGATATCTGTAACTAATTCTCGAAGGTTTAAATTAAGGCAACTGGACTTCTTTCTCTTTCTTTTCAAAGAAAAAGAAGTCCAGTTGCCTGGATTCAAACCTTTGAGAGTTACTGTGACCTGGATGACTGAGAGTCTACACCAGCATCTGTAACTAATATGCACAAGTACCATAATACTGCACAAAACCAGAAGGAAATCCACATAATTCTGCTTTTTGTGGTCATCTATTTTCAGCGGCGCTGCCCTTCTGTTGTCAGTTTTGCTTCTGCCTTTCACAGCCTTCCACTCATGTACATTTGAGTAAATTACACATATTGGCGTCCATCCAGCAGACTCACCTTGGGCAGTGAGGCTCTCGACCCAGAGCTCTGTGTGGTCATAGTCAGCACAGTGGTGATACCCAGACCAACTCTGGCTGGTGCAGCGTCCATGTTTATCCAGAAAGACACCCATGAGAGGATAACGATGAGGAGGGAAGGGATGTACATTTGAATCAAGTAGTAACCCATCTGCCGTTCCAGGTGAAACTTGACCTCAATGCAGGTGAATTCACCTGCAGGTACAGGACGGAGGATAATCGGCTTTCTGCGCATGAGGCAGAACATAAAGGGAAACTGGGCATGTGTTTAAAATGACATTTTGGTCAAAAAGTAGACGATGTGTCAAGTATAACAACATATAATGCACCTGTGTTGTAGTGCTTAGTGCAGTAGCCTAAATCCTTTTCTTCTTTCAGCAAGAACTGTGGGAGGGTTAGATCATCAGCCACTTGAACGGGGTTGTCAGACAGCCATTCAAAGATCAAGTCATTCATGGTGTAGCCAACTGTAAAGAAGAAAAAAAAAAAGGACAGAATAATTTTAAGTGAGGAAGAGATGCTGAGAAGAAACTACTTAAAACACACTAATCTTTTGTAAATTGGTTTTTTTTTTTTTTAGCAAATACACTCACTTAGATGAGGTGACTGACTCCTTATGCTCAGCTAAAAGCTGTTTCATCACTCTCATTGTGCTCATGCCATTTTTTAGACATTAGTCACAGAGAAATCCCTGGATGTTACCACAGAATACTGAATGAACACATGGCATTTTACATCTTTTTTGCATTAAATAGAAAACAAAAACAAAACAGACACAAAGAACACAAACCTCTCAGTAGATAACATGGACTGAAGTTCAATAGTCAATGTGCAGAGATGCTCCTTCATGATAGCACATCCAGGATTACACCATTTGTTGTTAACAACTTATATTCCTTCCTCTTTTGCACTTCTGCCAGTCTGCCTGAAGCCTCATCTTTTTTTTGTTGTTGTTTTTGGAGTCTGGAATATATTCCTACAGCCATGTCTCAGTAAGAAACACATGCTGTAATACTGCATTCACAATATTACTGCAGTCCTCATCAGCACTCCGAGCAACTCCATTTGATTTGCTTATGAACTTACATTTATCACTATAATTGAGGGGAGAAAATGAATTAAGTTTCTTCTTCCTCTCATTATTTTCGTCCTGCTCTGCTGACCTCTCCTCTCCAACTTGTTTGGATTTAGGGTCTTACTCCCCGCATTAGTCGCTCCTCCCACATGTCAACAACTTTCCTGTTGTCAAGGTTACTCATTATAACAAACGCAAAAAAAAAGTACTAAGAACCACCAGCAGAAATCCCCCAAGCAGCATAACATCCCAGCCAGAGCTCTGAATTACCTCAAATCAGAACTTGAACAGGAAAAAAAAAATGAATACCCTATATTTGTATGTAGCATTGTATTCAACTTAAATTCCATCAACAAAATATTGTCCACATCGAGACCTTAAATATACTGTATGTCTTTGGTTCGACAAAACCAACGCGGGTGTGAACCATAAAGTGAGTAGATATTAAACCTGCTTTTGTCCGGGTTAGAAAACTGAACTTGAACACACCCTGAAACCCCTTCTCTCATTTGAAATCACTGATCTATCTGAGCGGTAGCGCACCGGTCCTCCAAAATGATTTTAACTGGCTTATAGGTGTTCAAGCTGGAGTATGCAAAGACTGTAGCACGACTGTAATCATTTTCATACTCATCTGACCATCCAGTGACCCCTAATGCTCTATGGATCATTGTTGTAGAAGAGACCGGTGCCAGTGGAACAGAAGTATATCATTTTAGATTAAAGGTGATCCCCCAGAAAATCTTTGCATTGATTTACAGTGACCTTTACCTCTAAGGATACAACTGAAACTACACCAGCTTTTAAATTGTGACCTGGAGATCAATTGAGCCACCAAATCCCCACCTTGGCGGAGTCGAGGGTTCAGGTCATTAACGTTACTTTTCTATACGAATTTTTATGTGTTGTAGAGTTTTTATTTGGGATAACCTAAGCTAATGTACTGTATCTCACTATTTTGTCATTACATGCATTTTATCATTGAACTGTGTGTTTCCATGACAACATGCATGCAGTGTCCAGAGATTATGAGTCAGGATTTGGTTCTGTTTATATTAAACTGTATTTCATTGTTAAGGAAGGAGAAGTAATGCTCAGATGTTTCATGTTTTGCACACTGAGTAACATATACAGTATGTCTAAAATGTTCTACTTTCCTTGTCACCACTGAATTTTTGGCAAAAAAAAAAAAAAAAACAGCACTGCATCTGAGTATATTTTTTATGGACATACAGATGTCACAAAATTCCAGGAGTAAATATTAAAACTTGTCTGCCCATGAATTAACCATGCTCTGTACTCACTAAATCAATGGCAATCTGCTGACTATGTATGACAAAGGAAACTACAGCAGATATTAAATGTTATCAGCATTATAATTTCTTTATCCCACCCCGTTCCTTAACCTAATAATTCTCTGAGATCATGCATGTGGAATCATCAGAAAACCCAGCTAATGAGACTTTGAGAGGGGGAAAAGCTGAAACTTGAACGACTCTGATGGAAAAGCCCTTTGCCCATCAGTCCAGCTACACTTTATCGTCCTCCTTGTCACATTAAAGGTCACACAGCAGCGCTGCCCTTCCGATGTCATACTCATTTGAAGGTTACAGAATATGGGACATGAGGACCAAATCTGCCTACAAAAGACATTGTAGGCGTTCACATAGACAGGCCTGAGAAGCGTCTGTGTTCTTACAAGTGCATTTAAGTGCAAATTGTACAATAACGTTAGAAAAGAGCTCATTATTACATACAGCGGAGGAGGATTTACACCTGACCAGTCAGGATATGCCAGTTATTTTGCTTATAAGCTTTGAAACACAAATACTTATCCATAGTGATTTGCACAGTCTTTCAGAGGGTTGTGTTTCTACTCCCAGCCATCTGATTACGAGTATGTAGAAAATGTGTGCTGCATACAAGAACAGCATGCAGTTCCTTTCACACCTGAATAATACCCATATCTGCCTGGACCCTTGGGCCTGAGTTACAAAGACATCAATTATTAAAGATGCAGCACCCTAGTCCATACCATCAGTCTAAAAGAAAAAAAACAAAACACCGAAACCAAAACACACTCATCTTGCTCCAGAGAAGAATTTGCTGGTATTCACATACTCCCCTTGCAGAAACAAGGGGAGTAGTGCTTTCCAAAAAAATAATGGACTTTCACTTTGGCAATTATAACTAAATAGCGTCAAAACACAACTGACACAATGTTCCAGAAGCAATAAAAAGGAAATTCATGAGCCAGAGCATCTGGAATATCCAGAAAGTGACTAATGACCATTAGTCACAAGCCATCTCTTTTCTCATGTTAAAAAGGCATTCATCTAATGAAAGCTCAATGCAGCTATGCTCATGCTTCACATTTACCGTCTTGGTCTTTCTGTTCCCTTATAAGTTACAAAGTAGTTTTGAGGTTACTGCACACTAATGGCTCAAAGCAAAGTGTTATAAGCTCCATATATGGCAGCTTTGATGTGTCAGAATAAGGCAGAATCCTATGCTTGGCTCTATTTATATATATAAGCCCATGGCATGAAATGCCAGAAAAGAAGATTGGCCTTAGCTCACTCAAACCTCAAAGATAACTTCTTCTCATACTTTTTTTTCTCCCCCATCTCACTTTCCTTTTGGTCCTTTTCATGCTGAACAGATGGTGTTGCCACAGCTCCAGTAGTGACAATGAAACCAATAATGATAGACTGCTCTGTCCAAGGTGATCACACTCTTGTGTGAGAGCAGCGTTGGTGTTGATTCTCAGTTATGCAGGTTATAGTAATCTAGTGTGGCCAGTTAAACCCATTCACTTTGCCAAAATTCTCTCTTGATAAATAGGTCTGGTAGTCCTTCCATTCACAGTCACTTCCACTGGGACAGAGCATACTGATCAATAGTAATGGGGAGGGTCGAGCCACTATTCAAAACAGCCAAGATGGCTGCAGGATTGCTAATAGCCCCTTGGATAAATAAGTTTTTCTTTCAAAACCATCATTTACTGGTGTTCCTACTCCACTGCACAACATTTTGGATGCCTTTTGTTGATTCTAGCCTGGTTGTCCCTCTAACTACGTCACATGCTTCATTTCTCTGACTGATTGTATGCCTGTCCAATGGCATCCAGAAGCAGTTTCTCCTGTGTCCGTTGGTATGGCTCCCCCTGGAAATCAAAGATAAATCCTGAGGAACTAAGCTAATTCTTTGTATCCAGAATGACAAGAATTAAGATGGCTTTCCAGTCTGACAAAAACTAACGTACTCGTGAAATAAATAGTGCTGTTTCTTGGACAAATGAAGGCGTAGCTCTATAAACAGCCACAACTTGTTCTTACTGAATATGACCAAGATAGAAATATTAATGTTATGTGTCACTCATTATTTGAGCAAAAATACAGCTGCAAAGATTACTTTGTTATAAGTTTTGTTTCACTCTATACTGAACTTAAATTCTTACGCTCCTCCGGGAACTGTAGGTCATCTCCTGGCAGAGCGGGTCGGTCACATATAATAAAAGGGACATTGAATTAAAGTTTCATTATTTATATCCAGGAAATTGGTTTCATGAGGGCAGATCCTATCGCTGGCAGGGAAAGACTGAAAGGGGAAGATATTATTCATACCTGATGTTATCAGTGCGGTAACAATTTCAAAAGGTTTCAAGTATATTTTGTAAATGTTTCAGACTGTCTGCTTTTTTACTTTATGAAACATTTATTAAAAGCTAACATCTGACCATTTATAAAGCCCATTCTGTTTGTCTGTACAAAGCCTGACATGATTTTTAATGTTGCATTGCAAGTATGATGGAGCATATGTTACCACATAAATGCTATGTAAATTGGGAAAAAAGAACCCTTGATTTCACACAGGGGTACATCCAAATAAGTCACATTGCCCACTAAAATGACAGCTGTCACAGCCTGAGTCACTCCCAACCAATCACATATGATGTCTTTGTCAGGGCCCCTGGCGGAAAGAAATAAACTCAATAGCCTTTTTAAGCCACACCATGATCTTTTCCTGTAGCACAGTGGCACAGATATCCCTTTTTCCTGTCCCAGCATGCAGCTAATGTGAGATGTAAATTCACATTCTTTACAGATGCACATCAATTATTAGATGTGCTAGCTGCAAGAAGAGAATCATATTATCTTATAGAAAGGGGTATCTGGGTGTTTCACAGATTTCCATAATTTTGGGACCACACAGCATGCACATTAGACTCCTTCTCGAGCTGCTGGAGACTAATGTCTTGTACTTGTGGTTTTGCTCCAGGAAAAAAAGAAAAAAAACTTTAAGTCTGTATTCTACTGTTGCTAAGTTACGTCTCGACAATTACAGTTTTAGGGGAGATGCTTCAAGAACATGATGCATAGACCTTTTAAGCCTGTTTGTAGCAATCATATATTAGGAATACTGTTAGGAATAAACGGGTACAAACACACGGGATGCAAGCAGATAAAGTCATGACGAGAAATACTAACAGGTCTGACAGAGTTGGCACATGTTTCAATAGTTTGCAGGCAGGAGAAAGGTTGAAAATGTGAAACCAAAGAGATAAGAGAAGTGTGGGAATCAAGAATGAGGAAGAAATGAAAACTCACAGCTTTCAAGCTGCATAGTACAGGTCTGGATGTCCATTGGGAAATTCTTCAAGTCCATAGGGCAGGACAGGGTTAGAGTCAGCCTGAGATAGAAAAATAGGATTGAAAGAAAGGACAGGAGACAGAGGGGATGTCAGGAGGCTCAAAGGGACTCAAGGAAAGGACACCAGACATTAGGAAATATGATGGGTTTCACAGAATAATGAAATGAATCAGTGGCAAGTTTCTGTGTTTTGGAAGTTTATAAAACATGGACATGAATACAAGTGTTTGATTTAATACAGTTGGATAAAGGAAAACACAACCTAAATAGATTTTTCCTCAACAGTAGACTGGGAAACCTCTCGAGTCACTCTGCCATTTGATCACTCCTCGCACCACAGTAATAGGAAGGTAATTGGTGTAGACATCCTGCTTTTATTTGTTGTGGTGTTGATGCATTAAGCCTTCAAGGAGTCTTAGAGACGAGAGAGAGGGAGAGCTATTTGGGAGTCTGTCTGGAGGAAAGCTGTGTAATTACCTGCTGTAATGCATCGCCCAGAGGCGAGGCAAGAGCCGCCAGAAAGATACATACAGGCACCCATTTGATAATGTGTTTTGATGACACCGTAGCTTCTCCAACAGCAGAAGAACAAAATCCAAATACTTCAGCTCCTGACTGAGTGCTGGCTGAATAATGTCATTCATTTGGGCTGAACAAAGGTGTTTGATTCTCATTTGTCATAGTTAATAAGCTACTCTCGAAGATTTAAATCAGGGGGAGGTGGATGTGTAACTGCAATATTGTTGGTCTCACATAAGTTGACCACTTTTTATGTACACCTCACCCTCTTCTCAAAAACGAAATATTTTACAATAAAGCAAATGGTATAAATGTCATCAAATGTTTTGTTATGGTTATATATATATGGGGTTAAATAAAGAGGTGAAATCAATCTTTTCACAGGTAAAAACCATAGTGTATTTTGTTGCAACTGTTTTCTTAAAATAGGGGTGTCAAACTGATCCGTGAAAGGGCCGTGTGGCTGCAGGTTTTTGTTCCAACCATCCAGAAACACAGCTGACTTGTTTCATTCAATCAACTGAACAGGTTAAGACCTTTAGTGAAGACAACTAGTAGCTGCAGCCACGCGGCCCTTTCACAGATCAGTTTGACATCTGTGTGTTAAAATGTACAAAAATGCCATTATTCAAGTAAATGTGCAGACTGTGGCCTAAAGATTAAATATTGGATTTTTGAAAATATTCAATAATCTGGACAGCTGCACATGCTGATGGTGACATTTTCAATCTAATTGGAGATAACGTGAGAACATTTCTACTCAAGTACAGTCCTCTTCTTCGATATTGTTTGTCCACACATTTTCTTTCCATGTTCAACATGCAGAGAATAACCATTTGCAAGATTCTCATCAGGTCAAAGTGTCAATACACCATGTAAGGCTTTGTCAACACACTCTCTGCCTGGCATTACCATTCATTCTTTCCTCTGGTGCTTTTCTCTCAGTATTTTTGTGACCTGGGTGGAGAGGTGAAGCAGGCGAATGTCACTAGAAATTCCTTCATCTGCTGCCGTTGTAGTTGGGAGTTCATAAGTGGCATTTATTGCCTGCTTGCACCATGCTTGGGTGGCATTTGAGTTATTTAGCATAGTTTACTGGAGAGAAATGCAATTAAAATAGTCCCTCCAAAATCACTGAGATTATGGCCACTTGTTAAATTTTGATGACATAAATTTAGGTGCTACCATATTAAAATCATCTCAAAATTCCAATTTGTTGTTAAGGCAGTCATTTCATGAAGGCACCATGTAATGAGATGCAAATTAATACCCATCCTAAGAATCCAATAGTTGAATTTTAAAGGAAAATATCAACCAGTGACTCTGCTGTCAATTTTTTTTTGGACTCCTTGCTTACCTGATGCTGTAAAGAACGCTGCCATCTTGGAAAATCCTTAGTAACTTGTTATCAGTGGTGACCTCATGGAAATTGGCTCCTTTCTCATTCGCAAAGAATAAATCAGGTTTCCAGATGGAGTCCAGCATGGAAGGATCCAAATCTAGGGAGTCGTCTGGGTATTCACTATATGCCAGGCGAGGGTCGTTCCATTTTTGTCGTAGAAACACATTGAGCCTGTAGTCCTGTGCAGGAGCAGGATAGTAAATGGAAAATGCTGTGTATTATCAGTGGAGCCCACAGTACAGATGGGGAACTAGTTTTACAAATTATTATGTTTAGTATCTTACAAAAAAAATAGCCAGGGATGAACACCAGTGGACTGTGCCCAGTTTAATCATTAAACACTGTTGTGAGTGATCATGATTTATGAACACATACGATGACATCTTAGAAAACTGTTCTTGGGTTAACCTGGCTTGAGGATCAAGCCTCTTAAACCCTTCACCACTGTACTGGTTTGAACCAGCAGCAAAGACCTGATGCCACTCACTCATTTTCTTTTCACTGAGTTGTTATAACCCATAGTCTACGGCAATTAACAGAAACGAATGCATTTTGACAATTTTGTTTTTCAAATGATGTTCTTAAGCTGTTTTCATGAAATCACAGGCATTTTTTTAATCCTCAAATTGTCCTTACCATAGTAGTTTCTGTGATCGACCCAAAGCTGTTGATGAAAATATTGCAGGTGACATTCACAGCAGGACCTGAGGGAGAGGAAAAAAAAAACAAAACAAAACAACAAAAACACAGCACTCTGAATACATACATTGTTCCCTAAAGATGGGGTTTACAATATTACACTGGTGTCCACACTGAAAAATGCCTATTATATTGTATGTCTCTTGAGGATGCTGATAAATGCCAACAGTTTCTTCATTACTTTTTTCTCCTTGTGCAATGATTATGATGGAGAGTGTTACAGTAACTCAAGTGATGCTGTCTCCTGTTCTGATGCTGAGCCGCCTGGTACCTACAGGCAGACCAAGTATCTGTTCTTTTCATTTTCTTCACCTCAAATATAATGGCAGGTGAAAAGTTTTGTGAAAAATAAAATCTCATCTGAATCCATGAAAGGGTAAATGCAGATATTTTCTGGACATGATTCTGTGAAAAATATATTGGAAGAGTATAGCACTGAAGTGCATTTGTTACCTATCCAATGAGATTTTCAAACTGAAGCCTACTTGTTCTAGGGGTCATGGGAAGTTGGGGGAGGGGGGGATCACAGACACTGCTCATTTGGCCTCAGTCATGTTTATGGGTTCTGATATGGTTTGTTGATGATCCGGATTGGCTCATCTTTATTTTATGTTTTTTACCTTAGAAAAGTGCTTGTCTTATGTTCAAACAGCCTATTCAGATCTAGCATAAGTAGATAGTATCGAGACAGATTCGACAGTCTTGACAGCCAAAAACTGCATAAATGTGGCTACTCCAAATCTGGTTCAAACCACATCTGGAGGTGCTATCGAATGTGATTCCAGTCAAGTTTTCACAGATGCAGACTGCTTAGGCTGAGATCTGAACAGTCTGGTTGCTCAACTAGGATTTTAAAGAGGCCAGTCCTTTCGTATCACTTGCAAGACGACACAAACTCCAATACGGAGGTCATAGGTTCAGAGCGCAAAAAAGCAGCTCCACTTGCTCGGTTTGAATCCATGGTTTTTACATGGACGGTCACTGCAGCAGTGCATCCATGCTTACTCGTATAAATCAGTACATAGTAGCCACCGCTGTCTCTGGCTGCTCTCTTGTCATCACAGTTATTGAAGATGTTGCACCACAGCTCCACGTAACCATTTGCAGCAGTTGCAAAGCCAGTTCACCACCCTCCATTTATGGTTTGTTTCCATCCGTTCTGTGCATGTAGGTTACCATAGAAACCACAAGGATTAGGAAAGCATCCGCAAGGACACACGTGGAGCTGAGTGCTAGTGAATAATGTAAGCTGTAAGTCAGGAAGGTTCCTATGCCTAAAATCTAAACATCGCCTTAATTTCTAGTTCTAGTTTTTAGTGTGCTCCCTTTGCACTCCTTGGTTGGCTTTACTTCCTGTTCCATCCTTGTGCACTTCTTGCAGAGTTTGGTGCTGTCCCACAGTTAATTCACACCTGGTCCTAGTTAGCTAATTACCCCACCTGTGTTTTGTTATTTATTACTTGTTGTATGTAGTATGTTTTCTGCCTGGTTTGCAGGTATGGGGACTGAACTGATATGCCATATCACATCAGTTCAGTTTTCATTTTCATTTCTCAGTTCCTTGTTCTGATTCTAATTAAGTTGGAACTGTGTTAAGTTTCCTGTTCTGCAGAACCTTTAGTTACTTCTTTTTGTTAATAAATTCTGTTTCATTTATCATTAGCATTTGGGTCCAGACTTCATTCTGGATGGACATCTGCTTACTAAGAAGCGCAACCATTTCCCATGGACTCCTGAGTTAGGTGAAGGCTAATTTCAGAGCTGCATTATCATCCCCCAGATTTTTGTGCGTACTTTACTGTTGACAGGCAACTTTCTGAACTAGAAAATCCACTTCTCCTGCTCAAGAACTTTCAGAAACTCTCTTGCATTAAAATAAGAGTAAAAGAAGAGCAATCACATAAACCTGTAACCTTTTAAAATGCTGCGCTGTCAAGATTTTGATGTTTTGTTTTTTTTTTCAGCTGAGAGGTCCAAAGAGTTGCAACTTGATTATAAAAAAAAGTTTTAGTCCTTTAATGTAATTTAGTTAAGCATAAACAATTTCATTCATATATTAAAGCAATTGAATATTATTGCCTGGGTTTCACCACAAGAGAGAGTGCCCATACTCGCAAACTGTAGGTGTTTTGACAGAACATCACACACAAACACACACACACACACGATAACGGTCAGCTGTTTAGCTTTCACTGCACATAGTTGTTTTGTTTTTTAGTGCCTGGGCTTTCTACGTGGTTTCCTTGAGGGCCACTGTGATGGTTTGTCTTTGCACAACACTGTACCTTTGAAGTTGGGTCTAATGCGGGCATCATAGCCTGACGTTTTCCCCATGAGCTTGTCCAGGAAGTCAGAAGGTGACAGCTGTGGTCCGGCCCTGCTGGGGGGCTTTATCTCCTCCTTACAGGAGCTAAGTCTGACATTAGCCAGGAAGGAGGCAGAGACAAAGGAAAACAAAAGAAAGAGGATTTGAAAATCATGGAGGTGCAGCGTGTGTTTTCGTGAGATGTAGCGGTGGGAGTGCTGGGAAAAATAACGAGAATCCAACAGATAGAGAAGCGAACACCTTTTAAGCAAATCAGTCAACAGAGAAAATACCCAGCGGTGGATCGGAAAACAGGGTAAAAAGAATTTACAAGTGAGCGGTTTGCCTTGGCTGCCACCTCAAAGCATATCTGTTTTAAATCATCTTATTCTGACTTATTGTGGTGGTTCAACTCTACCTCCAGTGAAGTAACACAGAGGAAGACGTAAACTTGCCCCAGCTTCGCAGGGGGAAAAGCTGGACAGATTGATGGCTTAATTGTAACGCTATGCATGTCACGCTGGGAAGAGGTGAGAGGTGATTGGAGCTCCAGGATGGTTAAAAAAAAAAAAAAAAACACTGTCAGGAATAACCTAACAGGCCAGAGTAAGATGCAAGAGATCACAGACATTTTTAATGCCAGGGAGGACCTGGATCATAATGAATTAGATTTCAGTTTGCTACCTGTTGTGGCACAGCATACTGCACTCCATGACTTTGATGTAACCTGTTAACAGTTCACAATCTGCCGTGATACATAGGTCTGTGATATAGATGGCAGATTCCTTCTCCTCAGAGGAACAGCTTTGCTGCTGTCCTGCAGTCTCGTGAGTCTGTGTGGCGACAGCCCCTGATCCATCAGTCTCATGGCCTCTTAGCTGCTTCTGAAGTCAGATCAACTGTGTGGTCAGAGGCTACAGGTTGGGGGTTTCTGTGAAGGCTGTTTCTGGAATTTCAGGAGTACAGCTGTGTTGATGAGTACAATAACAAAGTGTAAATTATGTTATATGAATGGCTAACTGGAAAAGACTTGTAGTGTTATTTGAACTGAGTTCATTGCCTGGACTATTGCATCCGCTAATCGCTAATGGATAGAGGCATTTTTGTTGCACCTCAGCCCAGGTGTAATTTACTGTCAAAGATTTTAAATTGAAATCTTAATTCTGCCAGTTTCTCACTTTTATGCATGGAAAACCTAAATCCTTCAGTGTTGAATCTGAACAAAGTGAGCCACATGTGCCCAATTCAGTTTAAAGTTAAATAAATCCTTTTACTTTTTTCTCTGCATCGACTCCTACATATAAGTCTTTGCAAAAAGTGCTTAATTAAAGTGAATTAAAGTACAATGATTATTGTTTGCAAATGATAAATCATTATGCATTAACAACAAACATTATAATAACACTTTTATGAAGGATTGACTGACTTGACTATCTCAGGAACTTGCTGTTTATAAGGTTAAGTCTCCTTCCAGAAATTAAAACACAGTATACTGAGTCTCAAGTTGTTTCAGGAAGTTAAATCTTTTGGGGTTAATCAACTATACAGAGGTCACTTTCAAAAACATATAAGTGGCACCACAGCAACCTTCTAAGCTAAATTATATGAATCTTTCTCTGCATAATTTAATTATTAAGATGCTCTTTTCTGACATTTAATTAGTCCGACCTTTTGCTTCTTCCTGCTTCTCTCATTTCAGCATCCGCGCCACACTGCTGTCGAGAATTCGTAACGACTTCCTGTCCATTCACTGTAATGAAAGTTTCGGCTGTCACACTATCTTCAGGAGGTGATTTAGTACTCTGAAACAAAGGTGAAATACAACTGCAAACACACGCAGCAATGCACTTTGATGAAATTTATCTCTGAAAGTTTGGTATGCCAGATGAGTATCATTCTTTATTGCTTTGTTTCAAATGTATTTTTATTTTTCTCTTTAAACTTGTGCATGGAAAATGTAGCTAAAATCCTGAGGCCTTTCCCTGTGAAGTTAATTTCAGACATTCAGTGCTTCTCTTTTTGAAAACATTTGTATGATGTAGTATGATGTAAAAAACCTTTAATCTAAAACAAAAATGAGGATATGAAGTGTCTATATTGTGTGTAGACAGATAAAATGGAATTACAAACTGTATTTTTACCTTCCTTTGACCTCACAGAGCGTTACAATGACTTAGAGCTGATTGTTCAACTCCCCAGGCCGTAACTTAAGAAGAGAGGATGTTCTCCATACAGTCAAAAGACAAAATTAGTAAATACACAGTGAAGACAGTGGTCTATTTAGCAGCTGGAGAAACAGATGTTTTCTCGAGTGGAGAATGATGCATGATGTCACAGTAACTCCTTTCTATGGAATTGTCCTCACTTTTGCTGTGGATTCACTTTAAAGTGAGTGAAGTCGAGCATTGCCAGACTGGATTGTGGGTTCTGTGTCGCGGTTGTTTTTTTTTTTTTTTGTTTTTTACTTTTGAATTTAAATTAAATTCACTGAAGCAAAAACACAATGTCAATAGTTTCAAAGAGAAAAAAAGAACCTCAAAATTCCTCTTCAGATTTTTTTTGTTTATAATAATAATATTAATAGTGATAATGAGTGCTGAATGTAGCAGGTGACTGTGAACATCACCTCATTGTAGTAAATCTTCAGTTCTGTTTGGCTGTTAAACAGGGTGGCAGCAGTGTGGTGCACTTTGAATTCAGTGATGAGAAGTTGATGATTATTTAACTCTGATTTACACACTAAGGCACCAGTGTCATGGGGCAGAACAGGTCTATACACATGCAGCTAAATACCACACACCATACAGTCTTGGTATAAACTGGCAAGATTCTTTGGCATATTTTGTAATGTTGTTATTCAGGCTTACATTTGAAAATAACAGTTTAAAATTACACCTAATTACTGTTGGACTGAAATTATTTCCATGCTGGTTACAGATATGCTGTTAATTGCCTTTTTCGAAGGAAGTGATCAGAAAGGCACATTTTCTCACAATATCTCTTTTCTGTAACCAGCACCACAGCATTGGGTGAGATAAGGGCAATTAGACATCCATGCCCAATTATATGCTAGGTTTTCAATTCTGTTGGCACAATGGGGAACAGTACAAAAATCATATTCTCTCTGTCTCTTGAAGAACATTGGACCAGTTTCCTATTTGCCAAATCACAGTTAACATCCAGGGTTGTTGGACAAACAAAAAAAATCAGGTGTACCAAACCACACAAACTGATTTATAGCAGTGACAATCCTTCTATCAAAATACATCCAACCCTGGCATGTTTTATGATAATGCACTAACACGCCATTTTCGTCCTTAATGACTGTGTAGTTCCTGTCTACACAGCTCTGTGTGATTCCAAATGGCTACTGCTGTCCCTTTTTGATCAATAGGCTCGTTGGAGGATGGGATTTAGAGCACACAGCAATTTAACCTTCCACATTAATCTTCAATGACATGACCACTGTCACTTCTGCACCGTGACACCTCTATGTGGAAACACATGCAGACAGAGAATCATGTGGATATACGGGTGGAAGGTGAAAACATAAATCACAACTATAGGCTTTAAGAGGATGAAAAGCAGACTTGAATAACTGGAAGAGACCAGAATGGGTGTAAAACTGAGCAAAGAACAAACCCGAACTCACCTTATGTAAACAATGAGTCAGAGTTTAGTGCGATCGAGATAAAACTGACAAGTGTATAGATTAAGCACTCAACAGAGACCTGCTTTGCAAGGCAGATCAAAAGAAATGGATAATATTGGTTTGAAAGTTATTTCAAAACAATACAAGGCATACATGCATGTTTTATACAGTTACACTGAATTAGGCATTACTTTAATTTTTTTCTGCTGTTTCATTCTTAAAAATGACACATTTGTTAACAGATTTATAACAAATGAAAGTAACTGTAATTATGCAGAAGGCATTGTGCAAGCAAGACTCTGATATATGTTTGTGGTTTAAAGAAAAAAACTTGAAGAATAATATTGGCGGTGTTCTGTATTTTAAGTAATGTCAAAGTTGCCCATAAACAGGCTAAAACCAGTATTTGTGATGCATTTTAAAAATGTGTAAAGAATCTATTATTTATTTTTCTCTGCATAAGTTTGTTCCTTATAGCAAAGGAGATTTTGAAAAAGGCAACAGGAGGATAAGAGGAGGTGAGGAGAAGGCAGCTCGCGTTGTAACTGGGTGTAACAAGCTCACAAATCTTTCTGTTATCTGACAGTAAATATTGTGGTAGACATTCTTCTGCTATTATATTTATGACACAAGTTAGTGTTATGGTAATTCTAATTTAATGGCAATAAATCAGTCCTTTAATTGTTGCTCTTGCTTCTTCAAAGCATTCAGACTTTCTCTTCCAAGCAGTTCTGCTTGACCACATACATTTATCAAAATAAAGAGGTTTGTATTGAAATGTAATCAAATTCAACACTATGGTTTGTAAGTCTTGGAGATCGTTCTCTACACAGCAGTGTATATGTAGAGATGAGAGATCAGAGGAACACAGGTAGTCCATGTAAGACAACTCATGTTGTGGTTGTTTACATGCCTGCTTCCAATTCCATCCTTATCCTTGAACTGTTTCTGTTGTTAATAAGGGTTATCTGTGATCTGGCGCTTTGCACTAAAGCATAATTAATTCAACCATGGCCTAATGATATACCGTAATTATGCCTCCTGTGAAAGAACCATATATTTATCTTTAATGCAAACTCTGATGTTTAATGATTCTAATTAATCCATGCTAACCAAGGGTAAATCACAAATGTAAGTGATTGCTCATATGTGCTGATTGTTATGCAGACCTTAATCTTGAGGGAGTGAGCCTTGACACCTTAGAGTACCCAACAAAACGATGTTTTCAGGCTCGTGGAACAAGAATAACAAGGGCACAATGATCCGCGGCTCGATGGCAGATTTATGTTCATGATTCTACGACGCTGAACTTCGACTACCACCTCAGGCTTTGCATCCAGCGTTTACTAATCTCAAACACTCTGATTCATTCTGGTCTAATAACTTGAAATTCATATTTGTATGACGTACACTATCCTTCTCTTTATGATTTCATTTACTTATCTGTCAGAATCCTGCAGTGCTGAATATTAAGAAAGTGGACCCATGCTTGCATACCAACTCCTCATTACTGAATAAATAACAACAGAATGCATCTTTACACTCATATGCACAATAAAATGTTTATTTTCTTTTGGTTTGAGCTGATCTGCTTTCATTTGCTTACCTGCCACATTGTGCCATGTCAATAACATTTTGATGTGTTCAAAGATTTTCTCTGATGCTTCATATTCAGACTTTCATGTGAATGTGAATTTCATGTTCTCTTCTAATTGCACTACATTTTAAAATTCTTATTCTGTTTCTTATTTCTTTTGTTCTTGTAAGGAGCACCTGGAACGAAAACAATTTCCCCTCGGGGATCAATAAAGTATTTCTGATTCTGATTCTGAATGTGACACCTGTCCGAAACAGTGTGTGTGCCCAACAGATACCATTTGGCATGTGTCATTTGTATCAGCAACAACAGAAAATGTCAGGTTTGTGAGACCATACTGAACCAAGGGATTTGATAGTGACGGAAAGGAAGAACTAGCAGCTGTTACTGGTGCCGTTTCAGTACCGCTGCTGCATCTCCGATCACACAAGACTCAGTGTATACATGCAGTCAAGAAGCTGTTAGAATTCTGATGTCTGTTCTCATTCAGGCCACATGCACATGTATATCTAATATGGTGGCCACATATTGGATGTTCATGTATATCTGATGTAGAACCACACATTGAAGTGATTCAATGGCATTAACCCCAGAATTTCTCTGTCCACACAGCCCTGAAAAAATGAGATATGATACATCCTAATGATAGCTATCTGACAACTATTCATGCTCAGTTTTAGGTCCGTATAAAATGGCAATGCATACCATAGTTGATTTCAACTATGTGGAGTAAACTGAAGTGAAGTCAATAAGGTATAACTAATGCAAGCGTTAATCCAAGTGTGCGTTAGTCTGGCGGGGTCAATACAGCATACATGTCATTAGAGAGCATGTATCAGTGTGTGTGTGTGTGTGTGTGTGTGTGTGTGTGTGTGTGTGTGTAAGAATTTTGTTGTGACCATTGATGATGACAGTCAATTGTTCAAATAACCCTTTGTGTATTGTATAATGTGACAGTTGGAGAAAATAACTTCCACTTCAAATAGATGTGTGAACAAGAAGTGATGATCACCATCTGTTCACTATTCTAACTGTAGGTATTGCAACATCCTCCAGTCATGAGTGAAATTGAACTCTGTCACTGCTGAGCGAGCCAGATAGTAATTTGAAAAAGGGCTGTCATTTAAGAACTTGGTTGAGCAACAGTGTGGTGTCAAACTGAGCATGACTATGAAAGTGGCTCTATGTAGCAATACCAGTTTTGACTACATGGGGGCACCACCAAGTTCATCTGCCAGCTCCTCGGTAGATGGAGCTGGCAAAGCTAAGTTAAGTAGACTAAAGTTTTCCCAAAGTGGAAGTTAGAATGGTAAGCTCCATGATAAACCTGAAGAACTGACCTTTCCCCTGAAGAGACATGAATCGAACAGAAAGCTTCCTCAGACCTGCCTATTTTCCCAAATGTCTCTTTAAGCCACTCTGTATTCAGGGTGCCTTTTGTGGTTAAAATCTGATATCACACTGACTGCCTCCTGTCAATGTTGGTGAAACAGAGCCAGCCAGATTTCTGATAGGGAGAACAGACAATACTGTGCTCAAAAGATTGCTTTGATGTGTCTGCTTGAAATGGATTGCAGCTTTCCTGCACAACGGAAAGCTGTAAGAGTCCTTTTAATAAAACACACACACACACACACACACAGACATACATACATACATACATACATACATACAGACTACATACATACATACATACATACATACATATATATATAGATATATATATATATATATATATATATATATATATATAGATATATATATATATATATATATATATATATATATATATATATATATATATATATATATATTAGGGGTGTAAAGATAATCCGATTTGAATCGGTTATCAGTCTGTGATGTATGAGATCCGAGTGCATCAATGGAGAACTGGATTGGTAAAAATACACTACGAACGGTCAGATGTCCCATATTTATGGCCGCGAATCGGTTTTCCTGAGGTCCAGCGACCCAGAGCTGCCATTGTTGTGCCAACGGGCACATGAACTCTCACGCACCCGTTAGGCTTGGGCAGTATCCAAATTTTGATACCGTCAAACTTCCCTCACATATTACTGGGATATAGGGTATTCCCGCGACTATTAACTTAATAGTATTAAGGCGAACACACACCGCCGGCTGACGCTGTGCGTCAAAACAGCCGCCTCCATTATGTACCCCAGGCGCGCTGCCACAGGGCTTTACACCGCTGTCCTATTCCCAGTGTTGACGCGCCTGAAAAAAAAAGGTGAGTTTACCTCGAAACAGCAGTTCAGTGCTTCAATATAAAGTTGGTTAAACTACATTTGTTATTTATTTGTGTATTTCTTACTTTTCACTGTAGTTTTAACTGTTCCTTTTCTGCTCCAGCACCTCTCTGCTGCCGAGGTGTGTGTTTGCTGAAACGCGCTTTATAGTAAAGTGTCTGATGCAGGACGTTTCACTTCCTATAAATTCTTCAACATAAAAGTCCAACATTATTAGTTTAATTAAAAGCTTTTATTATGAAGCAGCAAACTCAGGAAGTGTTGTCTTCATCGTCAGTACCTTAACAGGACGAGTCAAACCGAGATCAGCTCCAAGCGAACACGAATAAACGGTAAAATAAAGCAGAACACACAGCGATACAGGAGAGAAACTAAACTTTAAACCACAGAAATCATTCATTGCATTTTTTTATGACGATATTGAAACTGATACAGCTGCTATTTTTAAATACCGGAAGTATACGGTATTACCGTAATACCGCCTAAGCCTAGCACCCGTTGTGACGTCATCTATGTAGCTGAGAGAGCGGGTAGCAACATGTCAGACAACGCGGATGATGTATACAGCGCTTCTCCCCACTGGTAAATGTACGTAGGAAATGTGAACATACGCTCGTCTCTGGCTCATCCCCGGCGTAGATATCACTAGGTCCTGCTTCTTGTCTCGCTTAGCAATGTAACCTCCAAGCACTCCAAGTACACATGAATGAAGAACGTTCGTATGACTGGAATAATGGAACAATTTGGAGTATGATTGGTTCTGGACAGGATTTACTGACCGTCCAAGTGTCATTTAAAGGGCCGATTTCTGAAGTGCTCAGTTTTGCTTATTATATGATATTATATGATAATTAAATTTTAAAAAAAAATCTCCCGACTCCGACCCCCCCCCCCCCCCCCCCCCCCCCCCCCAAAAAAAAAAAAAAAAATAGAAAACTCCTCGGATCTGCATGATTCACATAGGTCACCCTTTTTGACTCCAAAACGGCGAATTCCACTGAAAGGTGAGGGATGATTTTCATGCCTGAAGTATTAGTAATTCAGTGTTTAGAGCTTTTTGTGATAAAAAAAAAAAAAAATTAAGAAAAGCTAATGTTGAGAGTTACAGGCATCAAAAAGACATGTTGAATTTAACATGCTATTTTCTATAACTGCTTTCTAAATTTTTGGATTCATGTATCTTGTTGTCAGTGATGTGTTTTACTGTTGAAGTTCACGAGTGACTGAATCACTAGTCATTCTGAATTTTTGCCTTTAATAGGCAACTTAATTGTTTCATAACAACTACTTTTATTTTTGATATCTAACCTCAGCCTTATGCTCAGTCTATTCTCACATTAGCAGGAATAATTAAACTTTGTGCCATTTTTATCTTTTATTTTCTGTTGAGGGAAAGTAAGAATTCGATTTTAAGTATGAGCAGAGTTTTGCAAACCTGTGAAGTGAGGCACACCAGATGGCGAGTTTTGCGTTTCATTATGTATTGTCAATTATCTCCCCAGGTATATTGTAAAGGCTTAAGTTGAATTTTCTGAATTTATGTTCAGTAGGCCTGGTGTACTGTCTCTTGGACATTGAATAAACAAAAGAATACTATTTTGAAATTAAATTTGTGTTTCTCTTTTTCTTCTCAGTAATAAAGCAAAATAAGTAGTATTGAATCGTATCAAATCGTACTGAATCGAATTGCCTAAAAGGCACGCACGCTCACGTGCAAGTCCAGTGCAGAGTTATTGCGGGACATAAAAGCGTATTGTCCTGTGCAGGAGGTCGTGTGTGTGTGTGTGTGTGTGTGTGTGTATGTATGTATGTATGTATGATATATATATATATATATATATATATATGTATGTATGTATGTATATATATATATATATATATATATATATATATATATATATATATATATATATATATATATATATATATATATATATATATATATATATATATATATATATTATATATATTTATATATGGTACAGTGTTTGCTACTGTGCTGTGTATAAAAGAGTTTTGTCAGCTCTGTGTACCTCCAGTGCTACCTCCTACCCCCCTCCTATCTTCCTCCAGATTCAAAGTCTACAAAGGAATCTCCAGATGGATTAGATTAGTAGACTAAAGTCTACTCAGTGTACACAGAACATGGAATTAGAAGCTGATGATTAATGTTTACCATTGGCTATAAGCAGTTATAGAAATATGGACAGAAATGTCTTCTCCAATTAGTATCAATATAAAGTACATCCTCTGGTAATATATACTTGTTATTCCTGCTGTCTCCTGCATAATATTTTCTTTTCGCTAGCCTTTTACTTTAAGATGTAATTAAAAGTTTTCTTCTTTGATATTAGTTTGTCTTCACTGTTAACTTCTCTCTGGTTGCTCCCATAGTTTTTAACTCTCAGTAGCAGCTTTTTATGATATTTTAGATTTTATACATCCAATATTTGGATTTATATTTAAGTATGATTCCCACTTCAACATGCTTTACTGGACATTTACTAATTCTGCATTCAAACTACATCCCCATTATTGAGGCCCTTGGCCACTTCAGTGTACAAACACTGAGTCAGAAAGATCTCCAACAATAGACCACCATAAATGGATGTCACATGACCATCCATGCTCTGCAAGAAATGATCTTTGCAGCTGATTACTCATGTAATGGCTTGCCTCCCGTGCAATCAGGGAGTTGCAGTATTATTAAATGCAAAAATACCAACAAAACAGCTTACACCAAGGACAACAAAGTCAGCAGAGATGCTGTTTCATGTCCACGTCATTGTTTACACCATCGTCAAGGCTTATCTTTTTTCTTTTTTCTTCCAGTAATGGTCATAGATATAGACTTGGCAAATCCAATAAACATGTATAGTGACCCAAAAGAGCAAATCAGGGAGCCAATATGTGCAACAAATCATAATTTCTAAATGGTATTGGCTTTCTCTGCCCACATCACACTGCAGCATTTGTATTTACAAACTAAAGCAGGTCTGCAGGAAATTAAACTTTTTTTTTTTTTCCATTTTTGAGGGTCATGGACCATGGACGCAACCTGTAACGGTTAGTTTTGCATTTTAAAATTTAACCACAATAATATGATCAACCGCAAGTTGATGTTCTGCCTTATCAGTCTCTGATTTAGTTTTGTTTTCATTAAATGGAAAACGTTCTCAGCTGAGTCGTGGTCAAGTGAGTGACACCATGTTTGGTCATTTTACTTCTGTGATGTCAATATCTGTCCTCCCAGTTTTGTATCATTGGACTTGAGCTGAAAGTGTAGCTCTACACACTTCAGAATCTCACATTGACATGCCACTATTCAGTGGCATGTCAATACACAATACACAATACACATATTGATACACAGAAGTGACTCTGTTCTATTATTTGACCATGCTCAAGCTCTCCTTCTACTTTCATCATGTTTGAAAGATGATATATGCTTTGTCCCTCCTTTTCCACAATTTTTTCTTATTATTACTCTCAAAGTTTATGGTGGCTTCATTCACCAAAAGGAATCTTGTGCTTGTCTTGTGCTTTTTAAGATGTTTAAGATCTTATTGGGCATTTATCTAGATTGTTAGCAGAATTAGCATCTTAATGCAAACCCTTGTTTTCTCATTCATGAAGTTGTCTTTTGACTGACACTTTAAGTGAAATAAATATTGTTCTTCAGAGGTATTTTCATTTGGCTAGATGTTTTATTTCTGGGATTTGTTTTACTTGGTGACACTCTTTCCCAGTGATGGCTGGTGCACTTTTCTCCAGGGGGGGCTACATCAAAAACCAAGAAGCAAATGTAGTACGATCTCGATATACGTACATTAATATCAGCATATGTATATTTTAAAAATGCTTTTGCTGAGCTGAATAACATGTTATAATAAAATATAACATAACAAAATGGAATAAAATGTTTTCTCTTGAAATAGACCAAGTAAACATTTTTTTTTTTTTAATTTTCACGTCCTCTAAAAACACTTGGATTTTCTGAGCATTCATTTTCACCATGGTCACGAAGCACTAGCTCAAAAGCACCACAGAACTTGACACAATCTATTATTTTGGACCGGATGTGCCTGTGTTTGTCAACCTCTTCATTACGTTTTCGGATCCCCATCCTGTAGCCTTCATCAAGTTGAGCAGTTATATTTATTTTCCCAAACATGGCTAGCCGCATTGCATTTTCCATATGAACCCTGGTTTGTTCATGATTTTTTTTTTTAATTTTTTCAGATATGTGTTGCAAGACTTTCAGTCCTGTCTGAATCCATGCTGGGTCTGATCCAGAGGTTTGAAAAAGGAGACAAGGAAAGCAAAATAAAGCACTGCTGTCCTTACATGCCGTTAGCCAAGCCTTCTTACTGAACCAGCTCCTCGAAAATCTCCGGTTGTACTGTCTGTCGTCCTCTGTCTTTGGATGGTGAATGACGATGTCAGGCTGATCAGGTCCAAGGTCTTTGACTCTCAACTTCTGCTGCAATGTTCTCCTCTCAAAAGGCGTTGCTTTTAATGATTGAACAGTTTTCTCTTTCCATTCTTGCTAGCGAAAATACACTCTCTTACTGCGGACTCCTTCTGGCGCACTTTGACAGATGTGCCGCGAGCCGGTTGCTCTCTGCTGCCACCCTGTGGCTGACAGAGTGTGTACAGCAGCGCCATTCAAATGAATGCTGAGGGCGCAGGCTATGTGCGCCCCACCAAGCTCCTATCTCTTGTATTGAGAGGATCGAACTGCGCATGTACAACTTATAGCGAGAGCGAATGGAAGAAAAAACTGCGCCCCAGCCGGAAACATGTGACCTATCTGTGACTTTAGACATCATAAAACATATTTTAATCCATATTTTATTGTAGATTACACATATTACTCACTAACTCTATAATATTTTTTTCCATACTCATTTTTAAACTATACAATATATATTTCAAAGTAATTAAGTCTTCTTCACTTAAGTTCTTGGATGTGAGGAGAGGTGGGGCGGCGCCCTAGCGTCCTCTATTGACCAGCCGCCACTGCTCCTTCCCCACATGGCTCCAGGCGGGGGTTTTCTACTACACTATGACTGAGATCAAGGCGCTCTTCTGTGTTGCAATTGCAGTTGAGCCACAATCTCCCTGGCTCTATTAAGAAACATGCATGAGCGTGAGAAAATCCAACGATTACCAATCTCGGAACTGAAACGTTTATACCCATCCTTTACTCTCCTTAACTTGGCTTACAGTGTACCTGGTAACTTGGGTAGCAATTCACCAGCATAAGTGAGCACATTCATAGTGCTTAGTGTTACGTCTTTTTGTCAAGTTTCACAACAGTAATGTATGTGGCATTAGGCCTGGCTGTCAGCAGCTTCAGTGCAAACTGTTTTCCGAATACCCCCCAATCTCAGGCATCAAAAATATTAAACAGATGCAGTTTTGCATCAAATCCACAGAAATAAAGAGGATAACGTGTTTGAACTCATGTGCTCATATTTGTTGGCATCAAGTGCAGCTCAGTTGTGCTGCAGATGTTTTCTTCTTTTCTGATGCAAGAAGGTGCAGCAGCAGCAGAATAACAGCAATTTATCTTAGAACACATTTGTTAAGCAGAACTATAATAATTATTCTATAAAAAAAAAAAAACAATTTGAGATCAAATTACTCTAAATTGTTGATATAAAGTAAAATGTTGTCCAGGCCCTCATAAGAATGACAAAGATTAAAAGTTAATATCTAGTTGTTTTGCTGTCAATAGAAAATTCCTGTTTCTGTTGCAGATTTACTAAAAGCTGCAACACCTCTTACAAATTATTCCTAATAAGCTAATGAAAAAAAGATGGTACATTCAAAACTGAATAAATAAATAAATAAATAAATAAAACTAATGGTCAACATTTTGGTAACATTTTTATTGTTTTATTTTAAGTTCCTTGTTGTGGTGTAAATATGTAAAACTACAGAAAGAAGGAAACCTCTGCACTCTTACATGACCCTGTGTTTTGGATGTGGCACAAAAGACGGAGGAGGTTACAGGCATCACCACTGGCAAGCTGTTGGCAGGAACCAAGAGCATCGCAACAACAGCCAACAAGGAGGTGGATCTTCCAGGGATTTTCTGAATCAAACCCGTAAAGGTGCTTTGAGAAATAGAAGCATTTTATTTCACTCATGGTATTAATGGAGAATAGCACTTTGATAAAGGTTTTAGGTTACTTACAGCACAGGTGTTTTTTGTTTTGTTTTGGTTTTTTTTTGCCCACTAACCTTTGAAACTGACTGAAATCTAAGATAGACTGTATTGTGGGAGCTTGGGTCGGCTCATCACATACCAGCTGGGAACATGACCTGATCTTCTCAAACACTGATTTCATGGTCTATGGTCATTTTACCAGATAAGGTAATTAAAACACCTGACAATGACCACAACTGGAAATTGATGTCACACATCTTCATTCCAATTCAAGTTTCGAGTCTTCGGGTCTGAACTTTACAGGACGCCACCAACTTAAATTGCTACCCACCAAAATTTAGAGAGCGCCAACAATACGTTGGTGTAGATGCTCCCTCATCCAGGTCATGGTTACTAGCAGAGATTTAAATCAAGGCAACTGGGCTTCTTTTTCTAGAAGATCTTTCACCTTCCATCCAGAAAGCTTTGTCAGTTGACAAAGAACAAAAAAAAAACAACAAAAAAAACAAAAACAAGTCCATATGTCTTGATTCAAATCTTTGAGAGTAACAATCCATGTAACAGCCTTCATATATTTGGAAATGCCCTCTCGGTGCCTGCATATATTCCTAAAGTAATTCCCAACTGGTTAAATATTTTGGGTTGACAGAATTAATAACTTAATTAGATTTAATAAAAGGCATCTACTTAAAATAGAAAACCATCATGGACATTCAGAAAAGGTGCTAATAATTCTGACCTAAGAGGATTTTTCCACTGATACCATTTACGTCTATATGTAACTATATGATACAAAATATGTATTGAAAATAACACCCTCACCATCAGCGGTAACCCTTGCATGTTCAACCAGGATGCTGATTAGTAGTTTGACTAGGATGGGCACATGCGTCATCACACATTTCTTTGATGAGCAGGTTGATTATACCATTAACAACGAAAGAGATGCAGGGTTTTTTCCTAACATGCATTTAAACCCAACGTGGGTTTCATTTTGGTGAAGGCGAACTCTGTAAGTGTAATCACAGCTCTGCTAAATGAGCTCCATGGTGACTGGAATCCAAACAACAAAAGCCCCGACAATCACGCCTGAGTCACGATACTTTGATGAACAGTTGTGGCATATTTTCATCACGTTTTATACAACACAAACAAAACTACTGGACATTTCAGCCTTCTCTACGGCTTGACAGTGTGATGTTCTTTCTCATGTTTATTACAGATAATAAAAGATCATACAATTGTCTGCATAACACTACAGTAATCCCCCACACTTCGCGGTCTCAGCATTCGCAGTCTCAGAACATGGCGGAAGTTTCAAAAATATTCATAGAAAAAAAATATTCGAAAAAAAAATGAAAAAAAATTCAAACGAAGCACGCGAGGCTGAAGCAAAACCCATCACATCAAGAACGAGTCTCGGGAAGCAACAAGAGCCGACGGGGGGCCCCATGAACGAATATCAAGGCCTGTGATTGCTATTGACTATGACGGGCATTACTGTGACGTCTTTTTTTTTTTTTTTTTTACCACATCAGGTAAAATTATATAAAGCAACAACATGTATGGCATTCAACCATTCAAATGGCTGGATGCAATTTGATTGACAGCCATTGTCACTGGCTATGCCAGCTGTGATCATTTTAGCTTCTCAGTTCTTAGGGACAACTGAGCTTTGAGTAAAACCCTTACAGAGCATCGTCATATTTTAAAGAGAATATCTTTCCTTTGAGCTTGTGTTCATTAAAATAACACACCACAGTGAATTCATTTAGTTGGCATGGAGGGTCTGTGGATGAAGTTTTGCTAAGCAGCAGTGCTAATTGAGTGTCAGCTACAGGCAGCAGCAACTCTCCATGTTTCATTGATGTTTTGTTTCAAATATTTGTTATGTTCAATAATTCGCCAACAACGACTGTGTTGTTGGCGAATTTGGGTTTTCTTTTATTGTCGCACCGCCGTTCCCGGTACACTTACAGTCATGGAAAAAATTATTAGACCACCCTTGTTTTCTTCAGGTTCTTGTTCATTTTAATGCCTGGTACAACTAAAGGTACATTTGTTTGGACAAACATAACGATAACCACAAAGATTGCTCATAAGAGTTTTATTTAAGAGCTGATATCTTACCATTTTCCATGGTTTTCTTGATTATAACCTAAATCACTTAAGTTTTTACATCAAGAGCTATGGCGTTATACTGCCAAAAACACTGCTCTTATGCCTTCAGTGTTTTCTGTCTGTTTTAGTCACATGATGATGTTTAGTGGTACCAGGTATTAAAATGAACAAGAAAGTGAAGAAAAAATGGTGGTCTAATAATTTTTTCCATGACTGTATATATATATATATATATATGTCATGCTTTTTGGCAACAACGTCACATTGTCGTGACTCCAAAGTGCAGAGGCTTAAAAGCCCTATGCTACATTCACCTCCCCCTTCAAAGTGTCCACAGAGACTGGCGACAAGTAAGCACAACATAATTTTACTGAGGCCTGAACATGGCGAACTTGCCTGGGCCAACGGGGTAGACTACCCGTTTAACCCGCATAGCCTTGTGGATTATTCTGCCACATGACAGGCTATGCACTAGTGTACAATGGCTTTTAGCCTAAAACATAGTCTTTGAGGTAGTGTGGTGTTCTGCGAGCCCGAGGTTTGGCTGGTGCCTCAGGCTCTAATCAATGTGCCACTGATTGTGCCAGGGGAATGTCCCAGTTCCCGTCTGTGTGACTCAGATCCTTAGTGGTCATTGCCTGGTCAGAGGCGGGTGGTGGAGTGACCCGTCTGAGGAAGCTGGCATGCCAACGTGAGCCATCGGCTAGGAGAAAGGTAGCTGGTCCTAATTGTGCTGTTATTTGTTGTGGGGCACACCAGAAAGAGAGCAGCTTGTGAGACCGATTGGGCCGGCGCACATGGACCCAGTCAAACGCTGCGAGTGTGGGACGTCTCACCCAATCCGCTCTGTCGAACTGCTGCTTCATGCGGCATTGCTGCCCAGCTACCCTGTCGCTGATAGAAGGCTCTGCTGTCGGAACGTCTTTTTGAGGAGGCCGTAGACGATCTAAGGGAAGCTGGAGTTCACGTTCCAGCATCATGAGGGCTGGGGAGCAGCCCGTTGTGGCGTGTGGTGTTGCCCTGTAATGCAGCAAGGTATTCTGCAGTGCTGATGCAAATAGGAACCCATCTGCCAAATATGCTCTCAGTCAATTTTTTAGTGTCTGATTGAACCTCTCCACACCGCCGTTAGCTTGTGGGTGGTACAGAGCAGTTCTAATATGTTTTATTCCCCTCTCTCTCGTGAAGGAAGCGAAGTCAGCAGCAACAAACTGGGGGCCGTTATCTGTGGTGATGGTATCAGGCACACCCCAGTGGGCAAACGGGGAGGAGAGGAAGTCAGTGACCACCTTGGTGGTGACAGATCCAACAGGGAGGACCTCAGGCCACTTGGAGTGGAGGTCGTAGACCACCAAAAGGAAGCGCTGGTGTTGAGGAATACCGTGGAGTTCTCCACAGATATCCAGCTGTATATGGGCTCCACTGTGCTTTTGGCCAAGGTAGGGGTTGCAAGGGCGGGGTTGAGGGCGGGCCCATCTTTCCGCTGGTGAGGCAGGCTGCACAATCCTTCACCATTGTCTCAATGTCCCTGTCCATGCCTGGCCACCAAACCAGGCCCCTGCAGTGCTGTTTCACCCTCACGATGCCTAGGTGACCGTCATGGACCATGACCAGGATGTGGGCTCTCAAGGCGCCGGGGATCACTGCGCACAACCCCCTCGCCACGCAGTTCTCATTCCAGCAGGAGAGGTCACCCTTGACGCAGTCGAACGGTGCTAGCTCCTCCGGTACTTTGGCAGGCCAACCCCCCTGGATGAAGATGCGAAGCTGAGTGAACACAGGGTCCTGCGCCGAGGCTGCCTGGAGCTCTTGCAGGGACACGGCAGCTCGGAGCGGTTCGTGCAACATAAGAACTAGCTCTGGTTCTGAGCAGTCTTGGGTGGCATGCGGCACAGGGGTGGGAGTGGCTCTAGAGAGCAGGTCAGCCACATCATTGTCTTTGCCAGGTTTAAACCTGATGGTAAAATTATATGCCTGCAACCTCTCTGACTATGGTACAGGCGCAGTGGCTTTTGTCCTGATCCGGTCGTAGCCAGCAGGGCTGTAAGTGCCTGGTGGTCGGTCCGGAGTGTGAAGTGCCGTCCGTATATGTACATGTGCCACCACTCACACGCCCAGACGCAGGCCAGGGCTTCCCTCTCACCTACAGAGTACTTCTGTTAGGTCGGGGAGAGCGACCTCGAAGCAAACGCCACGGGGCGTTCAGTCCCTCCCTGGAGCTGTGACAGGACAGCACCAATGTCTGAGTTGGAAGCGTCGCAGGTCACAAATGTGGGGCTCAGCAGGTCAAAGTGGGCGAGCACAGGATGGGGGGTGAGCTGCGACTTCAACTGGCGGACCGCAGCAGAACAAGCAGGTGTCCAGATCCAGGGCACGTCCTGTTTGAGGAGAGCACGCAGTGGTGCGGTGGTCTCCAAATAGTGGGGAAGGAAACGCAGATAAAACGCCGTCAACCCCAGAAATGATGACAGCTGCGCAGGACAGGAGGGTTCAGGCAGACGCAGGACAGCGTCGACATTGGAGTGGAGTGGGCTAAGGCCATCAGCTGTCAGGTGGAATCCCACAAACTCAATGGACGGGGCAGCGAAGACACACTTCTCGCTATTCAGTGTGAGGTTGTGGCGGGCGAGCACACCAAGCACCCTAGAAAGACGGTCATCGTGCAGGGCGGTTGTCGCCTCGTGTACCTCGATATCGTCCAAGTACACAACCACACCCTGGATGCCAGCAAAGATAGTAGCCATAATCTTATGGAAACAGCTGGGGGCAGAGCTGAGTCCAAAGGGCATGCGGGTGTACCTCAAGACCCCCATGTGAGTGACAAAAGCAGTGAGATTGTGGCTGTCTGGGTGTAGAGGAACCTGCAGGTAGCCCTGGCAGAGGTCGAGTTTGGAGAAGACCGTTGAGTCATGAAACTTGGCAGAGAGCTCCTCGGTGGTGGGTAATGGGTATTTATCCGGGATTACCACTTTGTTAACCTGCCTGAAGCCAATGCAGGGCCATAAGCCACCCGTCTTCTTTTTTGCCACAACCAGATTGGAGATCCATGGAGAGGCATCCACCTGCTCAATAATACCGACGTCCAGGAGTTTTTTCAGCTCAGCTGTGACATCATCACTCAGGGATAAGGGGCAGCTGGCGCAAAGGCTGGATGAATGGAATCACCGCAGGATCGATGAGCGGTTGGTGATTGAACTTGGCAAGGCAGCCCAGCCCGGCAAACAGTGAAGGCCAGTGGTGTAGCCAGGGCGTGGTCACCCTCAGTATGGTGGCACCCATGTTGTCTGTAATGGAGAAGCCCAGAGCACAGAACAGATCAAACCTGAGGAGGTTGGCACCGTGCATTTACTTGAAAGGTGAATGCGGGGAGGGTCCTAGAACCATAGCGAACAGAGAAGGTAGCAGTGCACACCATCCCAATTTTAGTATGGCCATAACCGTACAGATCCTCTGCACCAGCTTTAATCATCAGTCGGGGAAAGAGCCGCTGAACTGTGGATTCATTGAGAAGGGACCTGGAAGCCGCAGTGTCCAACAGCAGTGACAAACTCACACCATCCAGCTCCACAATACACCACTTAAACGGCTTGGAAGCGGAGCCCACCGAGTGGATGGTGGTCGGGTCCGAAGTGGCGGAGAAGTGGGGCCGGTGGCCTGTAGGTGCGGGCGCAGAGCGGCATACTTTAGAAAAGTGGTTCATCTTACCGCTGCGTTGGTACCGCTGCCCTATGGCTGGGCAGACGGGTGCGCATGTGGGATGCGATGAGGAGCCGCAATTCCCACAGCACTAACGTGCTGTGGTGCCATGGCGTCCCGCGACATTAACCTCATGCTCGTCGGGAGGAGAGACAGGCTCGGAGAGTGGAGCAGTAATGGCAACAGTCCGTGACAGCGGGGTAGCGGGGAAAGAAGCCTGGTCCGGCGCCGCTAGCTAAGAGGCTAATAAAGTAGCCGATTCAAGCTGGAAAGCTAACTCCACTGCCTTTAATAGAGTCATGTTGTCCGGAGACATGAACAGTCTCTCGAAGCTTGTGTGCTCCGCCAACTGGTCCCGAATCATCTCCTGCTCCAAAACACCGAACTTGCAGAGGCTAGCTAAACCCAGGAGGTCGGCAACGTAATGGTGGACCGACTCACCGGGCCACTGCCGACGCTGTCGGAAAACAATCCGCCGGACCATAATGCTCTGCGGAGCTGCGAAATGTCCGGTCAGTAGGGCGACACAGTCGTCGTATGTGTTGGCAGGTCCGAGTGTCCTGAAGATGCGTTGACCTTCGCTGCCCAGGTTGTGGATCAGCATAGCCTTTCGACGTGCGTCGCTAGCCCCGGCTAGCCCGATAGCCTCAACAAACATCTGGAATGAGTCATACCAGCGGGGCCATGGGACCGACGGTTCGCCAGGCAGAGGAAGGAACGGAGGTAGGGCAGAGAAAAGATTCTCCATCTTCGTCGCCAATGTTATGTCATGCGGTCCTCCTGTCCTCTGGCGCCCTCCACTGTCTCCGTTCCCGACCTTCAGCCTGGTGCTTGCCCTGCTCTTCCTCTCCTCCACAGCTGCCTCCGTCTGCCTGTCCCGAATCCTGCCTGTGCTAGCCTGCCTGCGTTCCATGGCCCTGCTTCCCGGAACCCGATCTCTGAGAACCAGCATCAGATCCAAGTGCAACGGTTCCTGGACCCCTTGTTCCAATAAATTCTTTTGAGTGAAGTCTAATCTAGAGTCTTTCTCCTCTGAGCCATGACATGTTATGTTCAATAATTCGCCAACGACGACTGTATGCTCACTGTGTTTTCTTTTATTGTCACACCGCCGTTCCCAGTACACTTACATACATATATATATATATATATATATATATATATATATATATATATATATGTCATGCTTTTCGGCAACGTCACATTGTCGTGACTCCAAAGTGCAGAGGCTTAAAAGCCCTTTGCTACAATATTGACACGCTTAATGTCATCCAGAAATTACTTATACTACCTTTAAAATATGTTTCTTCCTAATGGAAGAAAACTGCACTTGACAAAAATCTCAAGGTTAATTAAATTGTGTATCTGGGAGTTTTGAGGTCAAACAATCTTCAGTAGAAAAAAGACACTGTAATCAAGACACCTGACAAACTCCATATGCTGGTGATCATTAAAACTTATTAAAAGTTCTGTGATTTCAGACACTGACCTGATGTTTCTCTGCATGAACCATAAGTCAAAATTTCCTATCTGCTCCTTTACAGAGAAGCTCATACAGTAATGATGCTTTTTTCAGTCAACAACCTCAAATCACTGACTTTGTTTTAGTAAACAAATCTGTGAAAGTAAGCTGATGGTAGGTAAAAATGTCTGTTTTCATCCTCACAGATGTGAAAAAGCTGCAGGCAAGGCAGACACCGGCTCGCTGAGATCTCCTCAGAGGCTTGAGTCCAAAAGACAACTCAGGCACAGCTCCATTTGCTTTGTGCACTTTTTCCAGGGTGATGTCTTATTCACAAGAGCCTCTTGGGGTGCTGGACACGCACTGCATGTCTTGCAGTTTTTCCAAAGAACAAAGGCATATGGCTGCGGTAATCCTTCGCAGAAAAACAAGTTCAGACAGACTACAGACTAATCCTGTTTGACATACTCTGTTGTGCTTTCTTCATGTCCTCCAATCAGGTGGATTTAATTTTTCCAGCTGTATGAGGGAGATCCAAATAGCTCTAAATTAGAGTTTTATTAAGTGCTGATATCATTACAAAAAATAGATTTAAACAATACTTTTGAAGGAGCTACAGGAAAACTAAATGAGAACACCGTCAGCCTCTTAATGCTGCCCATTAACACTGTTCACGTGACACGTTTATTGAGCTTCCCTTCCATTTACCGAAAAAGCAAACATGGGATTGACACACTGCTTCAGCAAACATTGTGGGCGTCTCACAGGAACAGAGAAAAAACTGAGGGAGTCTCCGTGATCTGGCAGCAAGGTGCTCGCATCATGTCTGCTCGACATGATAAAAAGATGCATCTCCAGCTCTCATTATGGATGGTTAGGAGTCTCTAAACAGACCGTGTGGCCTGTGATAAACATGATTAAAGCGTGGCTGTGCATAACTAATGGTGTGTGCAGTGGCAGGTGCAAAACCATGTTAAAAGATCATGTTTTGGACACCAAGATAGACGTGCAACTTGTGGCCCTTCAAGAAGGGATAATAAATTATGACTGCCATGTCCTTGACTGTGATATCTACATTTTTTTCCTAAATGTGCCCTGTAAATCTGACATCATTGAGCCTTTGAAAGATTGGCCAGATTACCTTGAAAGAACCATTTCAACCATTTGATTGAAGCATAGCCACAGTCGCAGCATGATGTGACGACCGAAGCAAGGGCATCACCACTGGCAAGTTAGGTCCTGTTTGTTCTCGTTTACCTGATAGTATATTTAAGCCAAATCTAGTGGAACATATAAGTGTACATGTAGCAACCGGCCATGTCCCTTCATGGGAAAAATGCCTTTTAGGTTGTTGATAAAATTGAGAAAAGGCAAAGAATTGAGGATCAAATGGACCTTGCATGTGTTGTGCAAAATGTCAAGAGTCTGAAGTATATTTCCCCCTTTCATCTATTTAAAGGGGATATACAAGAAAAAAAAGTTATATACTTAAGAGCAAGTATTTGGGTGTCAGAAGTGTCAACAACAGTCACAGACAGAACTGTCTATGAATAGACAGTATCAAAATAAAGACAGCATCTTTATGTATCCCCAGCTTCACTCCAGGCTGCATTTTCCTGCACCTTGAAAGTCGTTTGCACAAAGCTGTAACACCAGTTTTAAATAGGGAACACCCTGTGGCAGAGGTTCACAGAGAGGAACACTCCACTCTTTAAAACCTGGTGTCATAAACAAAGGCGTAAAGGTATGTTTAAAAAGGAGCTGTTATCCTGTTTCATTGGCATTTTGAATTAAAAAAAAGAAGGAATCATGAAGACCTCTAATTGTGTCAACTTGTGAAAAGGAATGTCTAAAAGAGTTAGGTAAATGTATATTCCTACATTGAGGTGATTTATATATTGAGATGCACTGTAAGGTGTTAAGAAAACATCCTGGGTAGAGTCATAAGTGGAACTCTTTTTTTTTTTTCTTTCCCTCACTCTGAGAATATCCTTGGGGATTTGCAACATCTCCCAAAGCTCACACGGTTGTGTTCTCCTTCAGCACACTTTCTCAAAACTTAAGAACGTTATGATATCAAGGTTTTATACTGTTCTTCACCTGTCAAGGGCAGGTAGTCATTTCACTAAAGCCTGATTTATACTCAGAAATCAGGTCGTCTGCGATGCAGAGATGCCCCCCCACCCCACGCAGACACTCAGGTGCACCTCCCCAAAATTGTAGGTGACCGCAGACTGTGCCGTAGAGATGAGAGAAAGGAGGCCTCTGATTGGTCAATTCTACATCTGCGTAAAAAAGAGCGCGTCATTGAAGAAATGAGGAAGTACCCACATCTGTACAATTCTTGTTCTCCACACTACAAAGACAGCACATATTCTAGTAATTCATGGAGGGAGATAGCGATGATTGTGGGTCTAGTTACGGCCGAGACGGTGAGGAAGGGGAAAAGGCAAGAGATAAGTTTAGTAAGTTTAGCTAGTTCGTGATTGTCCCTCTTGCGTTGTGGCGTGGAATAACATAGTGCAGACTGCGCGTCAAAATTGAGCATAAATCAAAAGTAACTGCGGCATACCAGCAACAAGATAACTGCGACACATTGCCGCGAGAGTATACACAGCCCTTTAATGTGGGGAGAAAAGTGTGTGCCAGAGATGCAGAGGTCAGTGTGGGGATTTGTGGAATTACATGATCCCTGGTGTTTTATGCTTGATGTAACTTTCTGTATACAAGCAACTTGTTGGCCATTTACAACAACGGATTGCATCACAGAGTGTTATGCAATAGTCACTTTCACTACACACTTTCGCTATGTTCAACTATCATTACAAAGCAATTTTTATATTCAGCATACATATAAAAAAAAAAAACAGACTAAACAAACAGAACTCATGGATATCTGAAAGGTTTTTGCTTACTGCAGGGAAACTGTGACAAGTGCTACCAAATATAAATAGCTTCTTCTTATAGTGTGAGTCTTTAGGTAAATCCAAAGATTAGAAAGTAATTCTTTAAGTGTGTAAAGAATTTATACACTGGAAAGACCCTCTCTCTGATAACACCAATGTGTTATCTGACAAACACAGCTGTAAAGCCCCCCACCCCCACCCTCTCAACCTCCTTCACCACCTGACACATTCTGCTCCATTGCTCATCCGTGACGTTGGCTGAAATGAGACGGAGAATGTGGAACAACTTGCTTTGGACTTCATTTTTGATTTAGACTAACTCTTTTTCCTCCATATCAGTGAGCTCGGCATTGCGAAGTGAGGAACAGTGTTCACGCGAGCCACTCCAGTTTGTCCAGTTCCCATGCAAAAGCTAATTTGGTGGAACTGGATTCCCAGAACTTGCACTTACCGGTACAATTAAAGTGGAAATATAAGCGATGTGCATTTAGAGGTTGGGAGTAATGTACAACCAAACACTGAAGAACTGTAATGCACTTAAACAGCGAGACTGTCAATAGGTACACGTACGTAGACTACTTGTAACCTCCTCCTGGAGGAGTCAGTGCACATTTAAAAATTAGCAACTGTTTAGGTTCATCTGTTGTTGCTTATTCAGTTCGCTGTCATACAGGCTTCAACCATCCCATTGTTGCTTTACTGCTCATTACAACTATTGCAAGCTGTCATAGGTATCTGCAGTTTCTTTAGAAAAATGTGTAACTGACTAACACCAGTAATGAGTAATATGGTACTGTATTATTACATTTTCCAAGGAGACGTATTACTGACAGGATTTCAGTACCATTACCATCACCATTACTACTGAAATGAAATAACTTTTACAGATCTAATTCTGGTAGCCACATTGGAAATACTCCCAATGACCATAATTTTATGACTCAATTGAACACTTAGAGGTGTGGTACATTTGGCTGGGTCAGAAATATATCTCTGAAACTGTTGTCCCTGCGTGAGACTGTGACTGAACCCATTACAGCGAAAAGAAGTACAGGCAGTCAGATTTCCGTTTTGGGCCTCCAACATGACATCTGACTGGGATTCAAGCAAATACTCAGCGTAGGTAAAAATACAAATAGAAACCTTAGGTAAAATAATTTGTATCCTTTTGCTTTTGTCTATTTATTTACAAAACAATCAGAAATTGAGTTGTGACGTGCTGACGTGCTTTAGGTTGGACGTTAGAGACAGAAATACTCACTTTCACCGGCTGTAAATATGTCTGTTACTTTGATTTTGATGTGAAGAAAGATGATAGGAATGTTTTTACAGCTGCAGATGCTGCTAACTGTAAGCTATTTCTCAGAATGGCATTTCATTGGATAACCACAGTTTACACTACAGAAAAGCTGCTGTGGTGTGTGAATGCAACAAAAGCAAACACACTTTTGAAGCTGTTGGTGCGGATATCAAGCATATCCATATGCAGACTTCCATAAACAAGTGATGTCCACTTTTACTGGTTGCGGACGAAACTTTTTAAAAAAAATTTTCAAAGTGGACCAGCCAACCGATTATGACCTTGAGGTGGAAGACGCTGCGGTGAGGAAATGGACGTGACATTCACGGACATTCCAGGTGCCCTCTCAAATAACAGTAATGATTACTTTTTTTTCTCCTTCCTCACCACAGATGTGCTTCACAAGCTGCCAGTTACTTTTGAAGATTCATGGGTGTAGGGAAAAAAGAAATTTAAAAAATTGTGGTTTTAAGCCTCAAGCTCTATTCTCTCAGTAACAGTATTGCCATGTAGTTAGAGCTGTTCTCAGATTAAAACTGTAACCGTAAAGAGATTTTCTCATAGTTTTTGTATAATTTTGTAATTTTGACGAGAAAGGACACAAATTCTGTTGGATGCAGTCAAAATTAACATGACAAGAAATATCATAAATTACTTTTGGTATGGAGCAGCAAGGGAAGAAAATTGTTCCTCGATGTCTTGAGAAAAGTTAACATGATTTGCCTGAGGGGGCAGAATCTCTGAATGACTACAAAATAGCCCAATCAATATCAATGACTCATGTTCTTCCGATGTTTGTGGTGGCATGCAGTATTTGACTGATAAACCACAGTCCTTATCTATTGATTGATTATCAGGTGGTAATTTCAAATGATTTAATTAACTAGATTTTGTTTCCATTACAACCATATTTTTATTTTAACTCCAGTGGTGTGTCGTTAGTGATGGATCTCTGCAAAAGTGCTTCATGCTGAAAGTGGAATTTCATCAGCTTGGCCATTATGATCAGAAATAATGGCATAATGGTTAGTGTCATAATGGGCCCCCCACTTCATGTTTCTAATTGCAGAGAACATAACGACCCACAGTTGTGAACCTTGCAGCCAAAGTGCTGCTCTAGTCAATAAGTGGCCATTTTAATCTGTGAGTGCCAGAGTAGAGGAGCGGAGAGGTCCACTTAATTGCATTACCCCAGTCCACTGTGTCACACATTTTCTTTTGTAGATAATAAGGAAACTCATACTAAAGCACATGCGTAATTTTTCTCCCCACACTTGTGCTTTAAAAACTCGCTACCTGACGCCTGAACTTCTACCTGTGACTTCAGTGAAAGCTGAGAATATTATTATTTTTTTACTGCATACTAGAGGTCTTCACGGGTCCACTTTCATGGACCTGAACCCGAATGGACCCGTGAAAATTTGACCCGAAACCGACTCGACCTGAGCTATTATCATAAGTACGGAGTCCGAACCTGAATGGACCCGCAATATTTGGACCCAGAACCGACCCGACCCGAGTCTTTAGTTTCCGAGCACGAACCGAACCGAGTTGACCTGAATAGAACCTGAGACAATACAGCCCATAGTTGCTAATGTTAAAAGTTGTCTAGCGTTGAAAAATAAAACTTGATTTTCTTACCTAATTCCATGTCATTATTTTCTTTGTGGATACAGATGCTAATGGTAGCAACTGCTAACACTTATAGCCTACACTGGTCAGGACGTGTCGTTAATATGTTCTCTCATCCAGTGTTGTCATGTTGGCGGTCCGTTGTGCTTTACAGCTGCCGGGCAAACTGGCAATAACACGCTATGCAGAAACACGATTGTTTCATGACAAACACGCCACGTTAATTAATAATCATTTAACTGCCCCGAGTCCTGACTGCCACCGCCATTATCTTTACCTCTCTCGAGTAAATACGGACCCAGCCTGTCAGAGAGCACCGACTGGACCCGATTCCGACCCCGGGTCACGTCTTTTGAATGGACCCAAGACCCGATTCGGGTCCGTTCGGAACCTCGGGTTTTCGGGTTGTCGGGTTGTTCCGAAGACCTGTACTGCATACTGTCATTGCAGTGTGTCGCTGGGTTGCTGTCAGTTTTGCCCCTCATCAGCATTTGCTAGAAATTTCACCAAAACATTATGAGGTATGTGAAGTATATCTCTAAAGCTCATTAGCAATGTAAAAACCTGTAAGTCTGACACAATATGTAGGCAAGAGATAAATATTTGACTTATCAGATAAAAAACATCAATACTGTGGTTTGTGTTGAAGCAGAAACATTCTCTTTAACTGGGCCTGTGAGGTATATTAACTTTTAACTTATGTTGTGTTTTTTTTTTTTCAAAGATCCAAAATGAGACATTTCTATTGATATATAGTCTTTTGATATGCTGCATTAACTAACCTGCTTCTCTGTACAACAAGAGCATGAAGGTTCACTCTTTCTCCAACCCTTCATTGTACCCTGATGAATGGTTGCTGCACATTTTGCAACTTACATGGCAGTAGCTATTAGGTATATTAAAACTGTTTGTCAAGAGCTTACTTTTGATTTGACAGTAGGATTCTCTGTTTGCCCTGATGTCCCTTTCTCATGCTCTAAAAGTCCCTGCTAAACTTTATTGATCGAAAAAACAATCCAGCATTTAAAAAGCCCAAATCAGAAAAAAATTGGGACGATACGGAGTATCCTTGAAAGGCCAAGTCTTTGAGGAGCACATATTGGCAGGGGATCTCCTCTTTATCAACAGATCTGTGAGAAGAAATGTTTATAAATTGTCCTTCAAAGAAACATTGAAAGGTACTTTCATATTTCTTCTCATATCTGCTGACAGTTCAAAACACAGATCATACAACTTACTTTATTTTCTACCTTCAAACAACCATGGTGCACTACTGCAATACTGCTGTGTGTAAATCACATAGATCCAAACCAAGCTACACATCTATCTTTTCACAGCCAACATAACACAGGTAAAGTGGCCAACAGATCTCCCTATATGGACAAATGTCAATATGCTGAACTTCACAAGAAATGTCAGGTGGTGAAGAAATTCCCGTCATTTCCACAAGGAAAAGATCAACGCTGGCAGCTACACCAGTGGTGATCCTGTTGACTTTGCCTGGAATGACTGGAGGAAGCCACTAGCTTAGAGAAGATAGAAAAGACGCATATGTACAAGCCCCAGATGAGCCTGCATCATATTCTGGGTAGCCTCTATTAGTGGGTAAAGGGCAAATGAGCAAACCTAAGCTTCCCTCCCATGATCTCTAAACACTCAGTTCACCCTGCATCAATAGCTGATATAACGACATGGGCAAGAGATCGCATGGGGGAATGTTTTGTGAAGCCCCTAAGCCTAGTTACAGTAACATTATAATCACAAATGCAACCTTAAAGCTTCACTGCACAAAAAAAGTCTTATGTTAACCTTGTCCATAGGAGGCACCAGCTTCTCTGAGCTCAGAGGTATCTGGGATTGACCTTCACAGCAATGTATACTGGAATCAGGCGAATCAGATATTTTTTGAAAGAAATGAACATGATGTCCACAAGACCAAACACAAAAAGGACCATCCGCACTGTTATCAGCAACAATTCCAAAAGCCAGGTTGCAAAGGTAATTTATATCTCTGTAATAACAGTGGCATTGCAGAAATGTACAAGACTGTGCATACACTACAAAGACGTGGTTGAGGAAGAAGAGGGTCTGGCCTCCTGCAGTCAGGACCTGTATCTAATATAGAATATTTTGAGAATCGTGAAACAGCACAACAACACAGTTTTACTGCACATCTAAAGACATGTTTGCAGGAAATGAAATGCTCCATGCCAGAATGACCTTTAGGTGTTGTAAGAGAAATATTATGTGGTAAAAACTTTTCTGTCTGATTGTTTAGAATGTGTTGCTGTCAGGAGATGGAAAAATGGATGTGACTTCAATGAAATGAAGGCAATGAGGAAAAGAAAGCAAAAAAATATGTTTCACACTGTTTGCAGAGATTATATATCATCTTTTTACTTATATTGCCCAGACCTACATGACATAACCAGTAAAGGGGTGTGAAATTTATTGCAATAAGCTTCGAATGCATTGACCTGACATGCAAAATGTCCTCAAAGTGGCAAACTATTATTTAGATTTTCTGGCCAGATATTAACACACACAGAATCTCTGGTTGATAAGGCATGGTGTGGGATGATTAATAATGTGAAGTTACAACAGGGTCTTAGTTTGTGCTCTCTTATGAAATGGAATTGCAAAAAAAAAAAGAGGAAGACATAGGTATTGCAGTTGACCAATCTGTCAAAACAAGTAAATTAATTACTTAAAGTATTTCATGAGGCAGCCTGTCAGGTTTCTGGCGGTTTCCTCTTTGACCACTCAACAATGTTCCATTTGAGCTTTGGCTTAGCAGTGGCTGGCTACAATATCTTCAAAGATTAACCCTGAGCTGATGCACATCGGTTACGCTTCATGATGCATTTATTATGCAGTGGCTCAGGATTTTGATTTCAGCTGGCAGGGGTAGCTTATCATAAATACATGATTTAGTGTGGACACGAAAAGACAGAGAAAGAAACCCATTTCTCATTCAGAATAAAAGATTACTTTTTGAGGTGCTGATGATTATAGCTTTCTAGGTTATAGTGAAATATTTAATAAAGGAAAAGACAAAGATAACTTGAATATTATCTGGCTTCAAGATCTCCATGATGCGACAAAGGAAGCCTCTTACGTACATCTGATGCAGCAAACGGGGAAAAGGTCACATGTGGTTTGACAGAAATGGATACAAAACAATTACATCTTCAGCCTGATGTGTCAGCCCAACACTGAAGGCCCTGGCTGACTCCTGGAGACCATCAGTAAGCTGTCACCTTCATAATATATCTCAATCACAAATGTAATGTCCACTGAGGCAAGGGCCAAATCTGTGACGAGGGACTGAATCACACTGAAGATCTGATGCAGCCTGTTGGTTTTCTGACAAGCCTGCTTTTTAAGAATTGGCATATGTATACAATTATAATGAAACGGAGTGAACTGGAATTATTTAAATGAATTGAGTTTAATTGGATTATAATTGGGCTGGATTATATTGTACTTAAAATGACTTGTCGAGAAGCTATTTACCTTCTTCAGACCCCAGTTGTGACTTGTGAAAGCACAAGCTTTGTCGATATAGATGGAGCCATTGAGCTCAAACTGTGTTGCAACGTACGTGTTGGCACATGCTTGATCCTTTGAAAAAATATATATACATATATGTGTGTGGGGTGTGTGTGTGCGTGTAAATGAAATCATGCTTGTAACTAAATCAGGAGGGGTGTTAGTATTGTAATGACTTTTTCAGGCAGCACAGAAAGGTACGATGAAAAAAATAAACTAGTTACGAACAAAAAAGGTCCAGATATCCCTTGAGAAGGAACAGACATATTTAGAAGATTTTTAAGAAACTACAATCAGATCTTGAACATATCTCAATGGATACCCTTTGTTTTTCTTTTGATGCATTTTCTCATGTCCCTCGCCGTCATACCTCATTGATAAGTACACCACTACTGTTCATAGTTGTGCTGACTGTGGAGAGCAAACCGGCTGTTCGACTCTACTCTCCTGCTTGGCTCATTTTTTAGTCATTAACTCACGTAAACATCCCATCTGTTCTCCTTTCACGCTTTCTTTCTGGCAGCACTCTTTGCTGCTCTAATCTGTGTATCCAGCGAGAGTGTGGGGATTTCGTAAAGAGTAAGAGAGCCCCATAACTGTCCGTGACAATCCAGCTCAAGGTGAAATCGCTGATAGATTCAGGAGATGTGTTTATTTTTGACTTGAAAGTACAGTTGAAAAAAAAAAAAAAGAAACCAAACAGTGCATGCAAGCACAAACCACAATCATTTGACCTGATTTATTTTTAGTTGTGTGAAAGTTTCTATGTTGAAATATTATTTCAGTGGGGGTGGGACAACTATTTTCGAACCCAAGTTTCCACGCGCATGTTTCATTGGCATCTTAGTAGGGTATGAAACATTTACAATGAAGTCTTTAAGAGCTTTTTCTCTCTGTTTACTAGCCTCCAGATATTGCGTTGGTCTGCAGATACTAGTGTACCAGCTGGGAAAACCATCAACATTTAATTAAAAGCTATAACAAAAAGATTGTGTCCTCATTGGACAACGGAGCTTTTGAAGTTTGTATTGGCGAAATTGTGTTTACTTCCTTCCAGAGTGTTTGCTGTGAGGAGCAGCTTTTTTCCTGGTATTTAACAGGTGTTTCAGCAAAGAGAGCGATGCTGTAAGTGATTTGAATTTCATATTTTAAGTATGTGCTTCATCTTTAGAAAGCTTTTATCTTACAGTCAAGTTAAGGACCTGTCACAAGATCATTTTTGCACCGAACTTGTGAACTTGAACGCACCAAAACAATTTCCCCCTTGAAGCTTATTGAACCGTCGACCTTAAACTCAAAAGGGTTACATGAAGTTCCTGTAGTGGAGTAATTAAAAACTGGAGGAAATAAATTTACCTGAGCGCATCAGAAGCCACACACATGCACGCTCACCTGCACAACTCTAAAGGCTCCGACACACTGAACAATTTCTACATTCAAATAAAATCATTACATCTCACAATGCACAATTTTCATCTGTTTAATGTCAGGTACGAAGTCATGAGTTCGAAATGTAAGGGATTATGTACCTTAAGGCTCAGATCATAGCACAGTTTTTGAGCCGTGTACCAGATCTGTAAAGTTTAAAAAAAGAAAAGGGGAGAAAAATATTATTTTGCTTTCCATCTTCTATTTATGAGTAAAAACACTTAAAGCATGGAACAACATTTAAAAGGTCAATTTTTTTGAATAATCTTATTCCATTTTTCAAGGAATTTTTGCCATCTTCATATGGCCTCTTTGTCTGGAAAATACTGACATACTGACATGTCCGTTTTTAATCGGCAGGTCAGTAGGTGAAGTCGTAGCATTTCTGACATTGTCAGAAATAATCTTTTCGTCTTTGAGTCCTTTGAGAAGGGCCACCGTCAAACCGCTCACACTGTATGACGCAGGACCTCTGATTTGGAGATGCAACGAAAGACATTGTTGCGATTTTTTCACGAGGGTACTTTTCTGTCTGCGACGGCCCAAGATTGTGAAGTTTTAAACTCTGCATAAGTCCTCTGAGACACAGATACTTTTAAATAGCTCATTTAGAAACTTTTCATGCTGCATTTCATCATCTTAGATGAAACCCTGGAGTAGGATGGTTTGGAAAGCAAGGTTATTTATCAGTTTAGTAATGATACATGATAGTCTTTCATGTTGTTCTGTTTGCATCTTAAAGAGGCTGAAAATAAGTATGGATGTCCTTAAAATTTTGAGAAGACAATTAGACTATTTTCGAGTACTGTTTATGTTAAGTCTGATTTAGTCACTTTCCATCACACAATGTTAAAGCTGCTCATGCATTCAAGCACAACACATATTTTCACATATTTCTGAGGGTTTCGTGATCACAGAGTTGAATCATGAACTTTCTCCATAGATCCTGTCTCAGCACAACCTAACTGCTCAAATATTAACAAGCTAGTAACAAGCCAGGGCTACACAGTATGATCTGTCTGTTTTCTTCTTATCGTTCATGAATAATGTATTTTTTCCTGAGAATTGTATCATTCCATGCAACAGACCGAGAAAAGCTCTCTGAGTAAGAAGGCTAACAGCAAGTAAGTGTAAATGTGTTAGGTTTTGGGTTTGGTTCTGGTGTTTTCAGGGTTTTCTTGGTTTGGTCAGCTTGTCTTGTGTTTACTGGGTTCCTTTTCTGTTGCTGTTCACTTGACTTCCTGTTTTACTTTCACAGTCTGTCTTTCCTATGTTGAGTTCTTTAATACTTCCTTTTGTTCGTCTCCCTGATTGTTTCCACCTGTGTCTCGTCTTTTCTCCTCTTCGTTGCTGGTTTATCTGTTCTGCCCTGTTTAGTTTAGTCATGTCATGGCTCCTGCTTGTTCCTCGTGTTGCTGCCCTGCTGTTTCTCTGTTCGTTGTGGACTCAAGTTAAGTTTTGGTTGTACTTTTTGATTTATTAAGATTTTTTTGTTGGACAACTCTGCTTTCCTGCATTTGGGTCCACACTCTGAAAATTGTGACAAAACGTGAAATTAATTATATAACTGAGGAACAATTTGTGTGTAAAAATAATTTAAAACATTTGTATTTGTATTTGTATCTTTCTACAGGCTTCGATTGGCAATCTTTTAGTTCTAGCAAGTGACAGATGAGTTGGCTGCACAGCGGACTGAAAGGCCACTAGAAATGTGGAAAAGTTGAACAAAAAACCCAGAACTACTGTGTGTGTGTGTGTGTGTGTGTGTGTGTGTGTGTGTGTGTGTGTGTTTGTGTGCCCATATAAGCCGCCTATAAGGTGCGGTAGATGCAAGTACTACCATTGTCACCTCTCCCGACCCTTTTAAGATTGGTCCATTACAGTTTCAGAGTTCAGCGGGAAATAACTGAGTCAAAGCAGACAGCTACCTAAAATGTCTAGGCTGTAAATCAGTGGTTCTTAACCTGGGTTTGATCGAACCCTAGTGGTTCGGTGAGTCAGTCTCAGGGGTTCGGCGGAAGTCAAGACACGCACCTGACTCATGATTCATGATGACACGCCCCGCTCGGCCATCACTGGCTACAGGTGATCACGTTACATTGCGTGGCCAAACAGGGAATTTTGTGCATTCGAGCATCCAGCAATAGTCAACATGATAGCCTTTAGTATTGCGTTACTACTTTGTGTTAAATTGAAATTGGGGAAAATGAGTGATCCAGATAAAAATGGCCAATGTCTTAAATGTTCTTTATCCAACCCTGTCTGCATTTTTTTTTTTTTTTTAACTTTGATAAAGTGAAATCAAATTATGTCAGAGCAGTTGCTGCATTTGACTTCCAGTTAACTCTGTTTTGGTGTCTCTGGCTCTCAAAAGTAGTTCTAATGACAGTATTCTATTGAGCAAACTGAAATGGAAATTAAAGGGATTTGTTTCATTTCTGTGGGCAAATTTACAAATGATCTTAATTCCCAGAGAAAGACCTGACTTCCCTGCAGCAGTTTAAGTCCCTGCAGCCAGTCCTCAGAATAAAAGCTCTACCTTCCAAAAAAAGATTTTAGGATTTTGACACTGATGAGTGGTCAACAATCCGTCACTCCTGCATAAATCCCACTATATCTGCAGGTATTTATTCATGAGTACTTGGAATAACAGGATCAGGAAAAGAAAAAAATGTTTCAAGGACAGTTTTCCTCTAACATAGATCATTCAGTACAGAACTCCTATGCCAACTGACCCACTCTCAGATACTTCTTGTTGGAGCATTTAGCACCCGCTGATATGCAGTTAACGTAGAAACAAAACAATAAAAAAAACCTGATTATCAGTATAAGACATTTGACATAAATAAAGCAAGTGCCATGGGAATAATCTCTACTTTTAAAATAAAGCCTAGAGTCTCTTCTAAAGGAGAGAAAGGTGTTATTTCAGATAGAAAGGATAAATGCTCAAGTATAAGAAGTTCTCAAATTAAAGGAACAACTAAATTAAAGGATAGTGCAAACTGGAGGCTTTTTATTGGAGTCTAATGTTTGATATGTATTGTTTACTATAATCAGAGGGCAGCATGGTGGCTTAGTGGTTAGCACTGGTACCTCACAGGTTCAGCCATCAGCAGGGGTCTTTCTGTGTGGAGTTTGCATATTCTCCCCTGTGTCCAGCTTCCTCCCACAGTCCAAAGACATGCATGTCAGGTTAATTGGTGGTTCTTAATCAGCCGTAGCAGTGACTGTGTGTGTGCATGGTTGTTTGTCTACATGTGGCCCTGTAATGGACTGGTGAGATGCCATCCAGGGTGTACCCCTGCCTTTCACTCAAAGAGATAGGCTCCAGCAGATCCCCATGACTCTGCATAGGAGTAAGCAAGCATAGATAATGGATGGACTATAATTTGAAAACAATACATGACAACTCTGCACTTCAAGAATCTATATACCAGACATCATGACAGTTGGTCTAGTTACTCGAAGGGATGCAAGTGCTATCAAACAACAAAATAAACCCAGAAATGCTCATCTAAAGGACCTTTTCACAGCGCTCACATTTTTAAATTTAAGTCTTCCAGCACGACGACAGCACATTAAAAGTCTTCTACATATTTGAAAAAAATCAAGTATAAGGAACAGAATGAGTCAGAAATGCAGTGAGGACTCAATGTATTATATCCTTCACTGGTTTTGAAGGTTTTCGCTACTGTTCTTCTCTGAAGAAGTCAACACACCACTTCTAATCATATTTCCTAAAGATGTGTTGATTTCTTCTGTATAATTAAGTGAAGTTGGTTTCCCTGAACATATTTAAAGTTAAGAGGGAAAGCCTTACCCAGAACCACTTCTTTCTGGTGTGCACACACACACGATCAGACTCACAGCTCGACGTGATAAGATATTTTCTCTGATATATTCAGATCTGACTCATGATCTTGTACTGGCTGGAGGCAAGGACAGGAGGGATCCTTAGTGAGATTATTTGTCCTTCATTTCAACACAAACTGCAATGCTTTACTCTCAATTTAACACAGAACAGGATACATGACTTTTAAGCATGAGGTCATTATTTCTGTCCCCTCTGATACTGTACTTTTCCACACTTGACTTTCAATCTTGATTTTTATTTTCAGTCACCAGTCACAGTTTGCTTAGGTGACTCAAGTGTGGGGTTAGTATTAGGCATTGAGGAGTTGGTTAGGCATCTTGGTAATGAAATTTATTTGATTCGGTTAGGAAAACATCATCTTTTATATTAAAAAAAGACACTTTAATAACATGCCACACTGAAATCTCTTTGTCCTGGCTTCCTGGGTGGTGAGTCTTACTCACTCAGGATGACATAAAATGGGCTAGACAAACAAATGAACCCTCCCAGTGAAATCCTGTGGGGTTGGCCATTGTGGGTCACCTGTTTCCACCTTAAAATTGTGCCATATTCTGTACAGAAATAAGGTTAGCTATTTTTTATAATCTTACATTTTGCCATGAGAGGCAGTGGTTTTCACAGCCACCATGTTGCGTTGCCATTACATGAAAATAACTGATCTTGATAATAACTTTATCAATGTCATAGCTCTATTCAGGTGTCCTAGAAAATTAACCAGGACACTTAAGCTGAATATGAAATTCATGTTTTTGACCCTTCTTCTTTTCCTGCTGTGACTTGTTTAAATGTCCTCCAAGAAAAGTTTGAATGTCAACAGGTAGTCCAAAGGTTTATCTAAACTAGATGGCTTTAGTTTGTGCTTTATTGTTCTGATAGACACTTATCTGGTATTGTCTTATTTTGATGATCCCCAATAGACAAACAGAACTGTCTGCAGGCAGTGTGACCTTATCCACGCGGAGACTGTGCTCCAGAGAGTGTACCTGGAAAAGTGCATGCTGGCATCGCAGATTAAGATGAGTAATAATAGCGGCTGTGTCTGGAGTAACGTGTTCCACCGTGACGGTCCTGCCTTGTATAGACATGCTGATTCGGCTTTGTGACTTCCGCCGCTGCCAGATCAGAGGTGCATCAACCTACATACCTCACACACAGAATGGTGATGTGCATCAAAGGTACAAAGGTACTGCCTCAAATAGATGGAGGCAAAAAACCTTGAGAGATGTATTTTTGAACATCACGTGGTTTACCAATATTTTTTAAGTTGCTGCAACTGCTGTACCATATCAACTAAATACAGAAGTGCTTTTGATTGCACAACACAATAAACTAACAAAAAAGAATGTGGATGTTCAAAAACGTGGAAATACTCATATTAGCCAAATTCAGATATTTTTTTCTACGTAGATTAACAAGATATATATATATATATATATATGATAATAAGGAAATGACAAAAATCAAGATGCAGATCTGTTTTTATCAAACAATTTAAGATTTATTGAATATGCATAATTTGGATGAATTTGATCATAAATAGGTCCAAAAAAGAAACATTGAACAAGAAACAAGCCTAAATTGTGGCCATTTATTTATTGAGGAAAAAGTTTAAATTTATAGTATGTAGCTATGTGTGGTATAAATATCTGAGCCTTAGGCATCAATCAGTATCTGATATTGACCCCCTTTTGTTGCAATAACTAAAGTTCCTGAAAACAGCTGTTGAATCCTGAACATCACCTTGGTGCCATTAAAATCATTCCTCTGTGCAGAACAATCTTATGTTGGTGGCTTTCCTCACATGAACCTCACTTCAGGTCTTTCCATAACATTTTTATTAGATTAAGGTCAGAACTTTGTTCACTAAGACATCAGCTTTACTGTTGCATATGTCATATGTAGAGCCTATCCCAGTTGTCACTGGGCGAAAGGCAGGATATACTCTGGACGGGTCACCAGTCCATCACAGAGATAAACTGGGCAAACAGTCATACAGGCCCATACTCACTCCTACTATCAATTTAGAATTAACAGTTAACCTAACATGAATGTTTTTGAACATTTAAGGAAAGACGAGCACCAGGAGAAAACCATCACATTTGAACCGGGAAGTCCTAATGGAATGGAAGTCCTAACTGCAGAACTAAGCTTTGATTTTAAATTAAAACTGAACCATGGATTGTAACTCACTCATTGTCCTGCAAGATAAACTTACTCCAGAGATTTCAATGAGGGGCGTATGTACTTATTTTTTCTTTTCTTTTTGTTCAGTTCCTGGTCAATGTATCAGGACGTTCCCTTCCTCTTGTCAAAAACAGATGGAATAGGGTTCAGCAACTTCCTCCCTCATGAGCATGAACACTATTATGCAAGAATGCAAATGGGATGAAACTCAAAAATCAATTTTGCATGACATCAAGCTTCCTCCTGCTCAGGCAAAGCAGAAGGGACCAAACCACGATGCTACCACCACAGAAAAGATAAACCTTTACACTGGAATGCAGTCCTTTCTTCAATTAAAAAGCTTTGTATTTGTCCTAAAAAAGTTATATTTTCTGCTCACCTGTTTGAAAAAGGAGGGGAAAAATCCTAAATAGAAAAATGACAAGTAATATTTTTCTTTCATTTATCTACTTTTTTGAAAAGTATTTCGGTCATACCTATGCAGGATAAAATTACAAAGGATTCAAACAAACTTTAGAACTTTAATTCTGTACAGTAAAACTTTGCACAGACAAATCTGTGTCTTGATTGTATCTCCACAAAAACTGAGAAATCTCACAGAAGTCTCAACCTACTGTGGTTTATCATTAAAGTGAGGGGAAAAAATGTAAATAAGAATAAACCAGATACATGCTCCTTCACCTGCTTTTGGAAAATCTGCAAGCAACCAGATGTGATAGTTTGAGCTTCTACTTGCTATTTCAGCCTGTTGAACCAGCATCTGTGAACAGGGAAGTGACTGAAGTCATCAACACAACAACTTTGCATTTTAAATTAATTTACTTTTTCCTCCAGGAAGGGGCCCTTACAGAAATCGGGCTGAGATACTCCAAGCTAATGATATGAGTGGCAGAACTGGTGCAGAAAACCAGACACATTCAGGTTTTTCGAGCTGATATTCAAGTTAAAGAGATTTAACTTGAACGACTCAACACTGTTTCTATTTATATGCACACTTTGATATAATCATCTCCAAACCACTTTGCCATCTTACTTTCACTTTGATGTGATCTGTATAATTCATTACATCTTTTGTCCCCGTTTCCTATTTTGTTCTTGTTGACAACCATCCAACACTTATATATCCAACTAAATTGAGCTCTCTTTTACGTGGCAGTCTTATTTTGCATCTGTGACAGCGCTTCTGTCTCTCATATTCACCTTGCTTCATCTCATCTCCTCTTCCCAATTGCAACCATTTTTCTCCATCTACAAGCGCCGTTCTCCATTTTACTAATCTCCCTGCTGCCTCCAGTGAAATGTATCAACCTCTCCATTTCTTCTTCACATGCACCCCTGGATGTTTCATTCCCAGTTTTACCCTCCATCGTACCCCCCAATGTTTCCACACCTCCATCAGAGTCTGCCTGCCTTTTACACCTGCCCTCCCTCCTTAATCGCTTCCTTTTCCTTGATGCCTTCCTTCTACTCCCTCCCTACGTTGGGAGCAGAAAGCCTGGCAGAAGAGCATGCAATTTCTCAGAGGAGGTGCTGTCAGTTGACTCCCTCTCCAGGTTAAGAGCTGCTCCCCTCGCCCCTGGGTTCATGGAGTCACGGCTCTGTTCCGCTCCAGGATTATGCAGATCTTAATTCCCCCTCTGCTCACACCTGAGGGTGGCAGGGCATGAAATAAGGAAATTGTTCAGTGCCAATAAAAGTTTTTGCCACCAGCAGAGGGAGAGGAGAAGGGACAGGTGGCATGGGAAGAGGAAGAGAGTGGAAAATGGGATCTTAGTTGTTAGTAGATGATCTGAGTGAGTGAATGAGTGGAAAAAGTGAAAAATAAGAGCAGAAAGAATAGATTTCTCTTTGTGGCAAGACACAATGAATACACACTGACTGATGTTTCCTCTTTTTTTTCTCCTACGAGTGGTGAATCCATTCTTCACATTCAGTAGACAATAAATAGAATTTATCGCTAAGTTTTAGAAATTTAATATTTTCACAGTGGACTTTTATCATCAAATGCTTTTGTTAAATTGCTAATCAGTCCATGGATTTCACACCAGGCTGGATAGCTGCGTGCCACGCTCGTCCTCCAGCCCTTCAATTCTACTGAGATTCCACAGGTAGCTTAGTATGTGACGCGGAAAGGGATCAGAAGTGTCAAGGATCTCGTGTCCTTTTTTCCCCTATGTTTTCTTATCAGTAGCTACATCTTCTGAATCTTTATTCTGCAATCAATTAATCATTTTTGTAAAGAGATCAGTGTCAAGATATCGGTTTGCGTATTTGCGCTGTGCGTAAAACGCGCTGGGTTGCGTTTAATCGGATTTATGCCTATTTCCTCTCATTACTTCATTCAAAACCGGGGTGATTTCTATTATTAATAAGTGAAATGAGACGAATTGTAGCACAATAGATGTTCACATGAAGAGCGACATCAAACATTGATGGAATAACAGATGCGCCAAAGTCTAACGGCTGGAAAAGTTTACGTTAAGAGAGAAGAGAGAAATAAGAGAGAAATAAATAACTCGCACAAATAGACACTGAATGTAAGGGAGCCTTACCTGATAAAGCTTCCCTGGAAAAAGCAAAAAGACAAGACATACAGAATCCAAATGACCTGTGGGAGCATCCTCTGGCTCAAAAATCTCTTCCCAATCCCGCTGAATAACTTGCAAATGAAACAATTGATGGAATCAGCAAATCCACAGAGTAGCTTGAGAGTCTCTTCTAAAGGAGAAAGGCATCGTCTCTCCAAGTGATCCAGGCTCGTCTCTGGGGAAACTTCTCCCCCTCCCAGCAAGTCCAGAGGGTGGCACACATCCACACAGCAGGCGCTCTGCTTCAGGCAGCTGGACAGCTCTGTTCAGTCTCTCAGCGCGTCGGTGCTTATGTTGAAGGGGAGTGTCGGTTTGCGCGCGCGTCTTGTTTTTTTTTTTCTTTCTTTTTGCTTCGCCTCCTTTGACTCTGTTTCCTCCTCTTGTTCCAAGAATTGGAAAGGGTGAAGATTTAAAGGAACATTAGCTTTTGTTTTGATGCCTGCCTCATTTGCAATAAGCCTTATTTAGTAAAGAGGGAGTGATGGTTTATGATGAGCTAAATTACTGAGATGAATCCTGGTTGATGGCCTCTCTGATGAAACACTCAATAATTTAAACTGGGAAATGGTTGGATAAGGGCCGAGAAAGACAGGCTTGTGTGTGGGAGTATAGGTTTTGAAAAGAGTTCCTGAGAATCTAGTCAATTTAACATTCTCATTTCTTTCACTACTTACATTTTATTATGTTTCATCTCCTCACTAGTTGTTTGAGCAACTTGAGTGTTGTGCCTGTCAAATTAGTGTGTGTAAGCAAAACCTGTGTTTCTGGCAGTGATGAACCTGCTGAGAAATATTGGCAAACTCCATCATCTATACCCACTTCAATCCTATTTAGAGCCACAGGGGTCTGCTGGAGCCCATCCCAGTTGTCATCAGACAAAAGGTTGGGTACGCTCTTGACAGGGTGCCAGTCCGGTCGCAATTAAGAGTGTTTTACTGTCTCAGATTTTCCTGAGATTTTCTTCCCAATTCCACTCTCACTGTTTACAAAAAGGTACCTTTTTCCACTGAGAGATAGAAGATCGAACCAGTGTGACTTTAAATGGCTGCTAGTGATACTCTCAATGTAAGACAGTTGGTGCAGACCTTGAGTTTAAAAAAAAAAAAAAAGCAAAAACCTTTAAGTTTGGTAATTACAGGTGTGATCCAGGCTAAACAGCTGAATATTACCAAATCACAGAACTGGACACTCCATTCACATTGTGGCCACACTATTTTGCCCAGCAAGTAAATCTGGCTCTAAATGTCCTATGAATATATATTTATATAATGCTTTATAGTTTAGCTTTGAGACTGCATTGCATTACATGTTTGTTTCTCCCACTTGCACAAGGAGAAGTACAAACTCCACACAGAAAGGTCCCTGCCAGGATTTGATCCAGGAACCTTCTTGCTGTGAGGCAACATTGCTAACAACCAAGCCACCGTGCTGTTTACATAAACACTGCAGCAATGATGAGGGCTGTAATGACCCAGAAGAGCAACTCAGAGCAAATTACATCATACGAGAGAATCTGCAGCAAAGCTTCTTTCCAGAGGAGTTTTCAGCATGTTTTCACTCATGCACACATGCCAAGTAAGCATGGGTGGCTGTGTGAAAGACTTTTGCAGGGGTTTGTTTCTCCTACGAATATGTTGAACCTGAACTCAGGGGAACTCTGAGTTTTCTGTTTCACAAAGCGAGGTAACTTAAACCCGAGCATGAGGGTTCAGGTGAGCCGGTTTCAGGAACCGAGGTAACTCAGAGTCTGTTACCATGGTGACCTAAGCCTGGTCAGAGGCAGGTTTACTTCCACATAGCCCGAGTTTCCTTCTGTCTCCTCCCTTTCATGAAGGTGAAACAAGTTCAGTTTTATCAGACAATCGATCATATAAAGTGGAGATGTTTGAACGATGACATGTTGCATTTGTGACAGGAAAGTACATTGAGGATCTAAACAGCTTACTGCAGTCAAGCCAGCCATCACTATTTGTGATACCCGGTTACTTTAAAAAACAAAAACAAAACAACAACATCAAGAAAAAAAAACATTAGGTCCACAGCCTTTCTGCAGAATTACAAAATTTATATAGACATATTTATATAGACCCAGGCTTCACATAAAATACCTTGGGTTTTATTATTTTATTAGCTATTATTTATTTGCAAATGTCAGTTTCCTTAATAACAATGGGGGGGGGAGCTGACTAGGCCTTCTTAGAAAGTGGAACAGCAGAACTGTGAGGAAAGCGGCCTGGCTCATGAGCCTCATGAGACCAAACTTGGTTTCAACTTCATGAAGGGAAGCAGACAGAAAGTAACTTGGGGTACGTTTAAGTAAACCTGCTACCGACCAGTTCAGAGTCAGTTACCGTGGTAACAGACTCTGAGTTACTTCAGTTTCTGAAACCGGCTCAACTCAACCCTCATGCTCGGGCTTAAGTAAGCTCGCTTCGTGAAACAGAAACTCAGTTTCCCTAAGTTCAGGTTCAACATACTCAGAGTTTCTACACAGACCCCAGGATCCTCATTCAGGATGTATTAAAATCACTTCTTTTCTCATTCGTTTTCCTTGGACCCAACAGATGCAGCATATCCTCAGCAATCAGAGGTGCCAGTCCTTATTTTTCTTTGTGCTTAAACATCAGATAAGACTTTTGTTTGTATAATTAAAATATTACTATTCTTGTTTCTCTTTTACATTATTACTTGCATTAGAAACGCACTTAATTTTTATGTTCAAGTATAAAAAGTCTTCATGAGTTTATCAAGTTGATGTGCTAATTCAATATCACCAATTTCTATTAAAGTAATCCATATCATTTTTCTGTGTTTGGTTCTACTTTTTGTGCTGTTTTCCATCGCTGCTGTGAACAATTTTATCAGTGCAACAGTGGTTAAAAAAAAAAAGTACTAAAATATGTTTGACTTTTCTAGAAATTTCCTCCAGTAATTCTGCAACCATCTGCTTCTTTTTCCAGCTATGCACCAATTTTATTTTATTTTATTTTATTTCTTCACTGGCAGCAGAAACCTCAGAGATCTGTAATGGAACAAGCATGTGAATAAGGTGAAAATGGGGTGAGTAAATTCATAGGTGATGGCAAAGAGAGAAAAGCATGGGGGGGGGGGGGGTGTACTGTTTATGGGAGGTAAACTGTTGCTGCTGGTCTCTTAGACAGTGGAGAACAGTGGCACAACATGAGTTATGACATCTGCGGCTGGAAATCTGCTTCCTACTGCAGACCAGTGTCACCCTCAAGGTTTTCATGAAGGACAGCGGCGCTCACCACCTTAAGACGACTATTAAGCCCCTCTCAGAAATGTTCTCCTTTTCATTAATCTGAGGGCAACTAAATGTGTCAGCCCCATGTCTGAACGAGCACACGAGCACTTTTCTGTAAAAAATCCAACTGTAATTTTCTTCTTAAACCTTGTAACCTTTGTGTTAACTTCCATAAGTCTGAATTATATTATATTAATTATATATATACTAATGCCCCAGCCTCTCGTCTATGTGTGACACACAAGGGAAATAGGCTGCTGCTTATAAGATCCACCACATTCTCCTTTATTTTGTAAACTGGGTTTGAAAGCCATCAGTAAGATAATAATGAGAATTAAAAGAGCTAACATGATCAGATCAATTGTTCCATTGAATTGGAGAGAGTAGCTACATTGTAAGGTATCATAATGGGTGGGCGACCAAGAGTTTTCAAGTTTGTTTATTCAAAGTCTCTTTTTAGTAACCACAGAATTTTCCTGCCTCTGAGTAGACTGAGAGCTGGCACAAAATAAACATCAGTGCCCATGTACAAAGTTAACAAAGGACGTGTCAGCTCATTTGTATGTTTATAGTTTCTGGATAACCTCTGCAGGGTCACGGGGGTCTGTTGGAGCCTATCCCAGCTCTTTTAGGGTGAAAGGCAGGGGTACACCCTGGACAGGTCACTAGTCCATCACAGGGCCACATGTAGACAAACAACCACTCACAATCACTCCTACGGGGAATTTAGAACCACCAGTTAAGGCAAGGCAAGTTTATTTGTAGAGAACAATTCCTACACAAGGCAATTCAAAGTGTTTTACAGATACATAAAATCTCAAGAAGGCAAATAGAATCATTCCATCAATCATAAAAGCATATAAACAATCATTAATGAATTAAATCAAAAATGAAGAGTGCAGATAAAATCCTTTCAGCTCTCATATGCACATCTAAACAGAACTGTTTTTTCAGTCTGGATCTGAACATTGTCAGAGTTCAGGTCTGTCTCACATCTTCTGGAAGACTGTTCCAGATTTTAGGAGCATAAAACTGAAATGCAGCTTCACCTTGTTTAGTCCTGACTCTGGGCACCAGCAGACAAAACATCCATGTCTTTGGACTGTAGGAGGAAGCCCACAGAGAACATGCAAACTCCACACAGAAAGGCCCCTGCTGAGGTTGAAACCAGGAACCTTCTAAGTTGTGAGGCAACAGTGCTGACCACTAAGTCACCGTGCTGCTTTATTAATCCCCAAAAGGGAAGTTACATTGTTTCAGTGTAAATTACTTTAAAAATATATAAGAAAGAAAAATAGTTATGTTAAATCAAAATTAACACGAGGTCAGAAACTGTCAGATAGTTTGCGCCATTGAAATCTCCACAGATCCTGTAAAGGTACTCAAATGTTATGTTTGTCGCCTGGCAACAACTGTAGTGATGATCCTCGTGTGGCACCGGCAGGAACTTTCACAGTTGACAGCGTGGATGGAAGCTCACATCAGTTGAACATCTGGGGTCCAGAGGTGATTCCTCACAGTCTCATGTTCAGGATTAGACCATTTATTCTTTACAGACACTGCAAGCACTCCTACAAACTTGGTATTTTCTCCTTCTGTATCGTCAAGATGCTGGTGTCCAAAAGATGCTCCTGCAGACACGTCACAAAAAACATGACACTCTGCTGTCACTTTTCAGCACTGGTTTTTGTTTTTGTTTTGGTGCCCTTAATAATATAATAATTAGGGCTGGGTAACGAATAAAATTTTAAATTGCAATTAATCCATTAGTTCCCTGATTAATCACGATTAATTGCATTGTATACGCAAAATCAAAAAATGAATTCAAAGGTTGTGTAAAATGCACTTTTATTTAAATGTTCTGCTGCCATATGAACTAAAGTGTCATAACATTTGTTGTTCAAACACTTTTAAAATCAGCACTTGTCAGTAACACATATTTAGTGTAAATCTCATCTTAAAAAATGTAAAATAAAATAAAGCTTATTGCCACTGCCAGGGCGTTAATGTCATCCTGTTTTTATAAAAAATCAAAAAAAAAAACTCTACAAACAAAATCTAACAAAATGATTGTGGCTCAGCACAATCAGAACATTAAAACAGGTCATTTCTGAGGTAACAGCAGAAACTTTTAACGGGGAGTTCAACTTGGCAGTTGTTACAAATAAGCTTGTTTCTGTCAAATCCTCCGTCTGGGTGAACTTTAAAATGAAAATGTCCATGTTAAAGTTCAGTAAATTTACCAATCAGTGTATCATTCATTCTTCCCATTTTCAATTGTCAATCAAAAATTTAAAAAAAATTAAAAAGTTACGTTTTATTATGTTTTTTGTTTTTTAATCTAACACAAAAAAAAATCCCAAAAAATGCCTGTTTTTTTATATTTCAATTTTAGACTTGGATCAAAGATTCAAAAATAAAAAACTGAGCAGAGAACTGAATTTGTTTTATAATCGAGGACTGGACTTTCTGTTGTCGTTACACACCGGTGCCACTAGATGGAACCGCACTGAAGTAACCAGTAAGAGAACAGCAGGACAGTGAACACATGGAACAGATCTGATGTAACATGGAGGAATGATGCGAAAGTTTTATTGGAATCCAGATTTTAATTTTTTTTTAGACAGAGTTGTTAATATTGCTCCCTGAGTTGCTACACGAAATGTAAAGTTCACGGATTTGTACCATTCTCCATGTCTGTTTTAACTTTTCCTTGTTTTCCTGCCGATTGTTTTCCGGTTCCACAGCAACCAGTAACAGACTTTTCAAAACAAAAGCATGTGAGCAACATGCGTTAACATGCGATAAAATAAATGTCTGCGTTATTAAATTAATGCTTTAACGCAATAATAACACATTAACTTGACCAGCCCTAATAATAATAATAATAATAATAATAATACATTTTATTTAAAGGCGTATTTCTGTCACTCAAGATCACCACAGAGTATTAAAACAGTTAAAACAAAACACAATAAATATACAAAAACACAGGCCTATAGGAGACAGGTTAAGATTTGAAAGTGCAGTGGTTAGAGCAGAGAAAAAGCCGATTTAAACAGATGAGTTTTGAGTGAGGTTTTGAAAAGAGGGAGTGAGTCCAAATTTCTGATTTCTGGTGGAAGTGAGTTCCAGAGCTGAGGACCAGAACAGCTGAAGGCCCTGCTGCCCCTGGTGGTGAGACGGGCAGAGGGCACAGACAGGTGGATAGAAGCAGAGGATCTGAGGGCACGGGAGGGAGTGGCAACAGAGATGAGGTCAGACAGGTATGGAGGGGTGAGGTTATGGATGGCTTTGAATGTTAAGAGGAGAATCTTGAACTGGATGCGGTGGTTAATGGGGAGCCAGTGTAGCTGCAGCGAAGTGAGTGTGATGTGGTGGATGGAAGGGGTTCTGGTGATGATACGGGCAGCTGAGTTCTGAACCAGTTGCAGCTTATGGAGGGATTTGTGAGGGAGACCGTAGAGGAGGGAGTTGCAAGTAGTCAAGGCGAGAGGTGACGAGACTGTGAATGAGGATGGCAGTGGTATGGGGGGTAAGGGAAGGGCGAAGGCGGTTAATATTGCACAGATGAAAGTATGCAGACCGGGTGACATTATTGATGTGAGACTGTAAGGATAGAGTACTGTCAAGAACGACACCCAGACTCTTAACCTGAGAGGAGGGGAAGACAGAGCAGTTATCAAGGGTGAGAGAGAAGCTGTCAGTTTTAGATAATGTTGATTTAGTACCAATGAGGAGAACCTCAGTTTTGTTACTGTTGAGTTTGAGGAAATTTGATGTGAACCAGGATTTGATTTCTATGATGCAGTCGGTGAGGGAAGAGGGTGTGAAGTTGGGAGTGGGTTTACTGGAGAGGTAGAGCTGGGTGTCGTCCGCATAGCAGTGGAAATTGATGTTATATTTACAGAAAATATGGCCAAGGGGAAGAAGTTAGATGATAAAAAGGAGGGGCCCCAGGACCGAGCCCTGGGGCACACCAGAGGTGAGAGCAGATGGTTGTGATGTGAAAGATTTGAGCTGGATAAGCTGAGTGTGGCCTGAGAGGTAAGATTTAAACCAGTCAAATGGGGTGTGGGTGATGCCAATGGACAGATAATCTACCGAGGAGGGTGGTATGACAGATGGTATCAAGGCTGCACTCAGGTCAAGAAGGATGGGGATGGTGAGTAGGCCAGAGTCAGCTGCCATGAGGAGGTCGTTGGTGACTTTAATTAGGGCAGTTTCTGTGCTATGGAGGGGGCGGAAACCAGACTGAAAGTGTTCATAAAGGTTGTTCTGAGATAAATGACAGTGGATTTGATTAGCTACAGTTTATTCAAGAATTTTGGAAATGAAAGATAGATTAGAAATAGGCTCTAGGTTATGGAAGTTGGTAGGATCAGCACTGGGTTTCTTCAGTACTGGAGTTACTGCAGCAGATTTGAGTGATGCAGGGACAGATCTGGAGGAAAGGGGGGAGTGGATGATGGCAGATATGAGGGGGAGCAGAGAAGGAAGGTACGCTTTAACCAGAGCAGTGGGGAGAGGGTCCAGTTGACATGTGGATGGCTTGGACCTGCAAATGATATCAGAGATTTCTGGGGTGGAGGGGAGCAGGAAGGAAGGAAAAGGAATTAGTGGGTGGAGGTGATTCAGATAAAATACTGGGAGGTGGCTGTGAGCCAAGATGCTGGTGGATCTACTAGTGGAGCAAGAGAGTTAAGGCTAGAATGAAGTCCAGCATTACAGTGAGATACCAGCTCTTCAGGGGTGGAAAGGTTGAAAGTGGCAATGAGGGAGTCAATACTGGAGGAGAGAGAATCCAGATTTTTGTTCTTAATGTTGTGGAAAGATATGAGATGGGGAAGCTTTGCGATGGCAAGGGAGAGTTTGAGAGTGAATGAGATATTGGGAGTCATCAGTTGTGATATCATTTGTGATTCATATAACAATGAACCAATCTTCTGTTTTACTCACTACACGTGTCCTCTAATCCAGCTATTTTACAATGTTTGACACTGACTTTAATATTCCTCTATGTGACATTGGAGATTTCTTCCTTAAAACAAATTAAGCACTCAAACCCAGATTTATGTGTACAGGATTTGAACGATGTAAATGCAGTTGAGATGGAATGGCTTCAAATATTTTTATTCAGTGCTCTGACTTAATATGATGTTGCCAACATGCCCAACCAATGCATGCTGGGCATGCTGGCAGCATTTGAGAACTAATGCTGCCAACATGCCCCGTGTGTGTGTGTGCTTCCTTTCAACTTGACAAGTTGTACATTAGAGTTTTCGCTCCCTAAGCCCCATAAAAATTGATGGGCAGTCCAGACCAAAAACCCAGACTTTAAGGTCTTCTTTGAGGGATAGGCCCATGGCCGGAGGAGTCTGTCAGTGGTCTTACCTTATCCTTATCCTCAGACGTCACTAAAAATATTCTGCATGGCTGTTGGACTGGGTGAATACAAAAGCTTTGTGCAGTCGTCCATAGCGTTAATGGCTTAAAGACATGATTATCCTGAGAATGTTTAACAAAACTCACACAGAGACAAGATTAATGTGTTATCCTTTCAAGTTTACTGTTTGTTTGTCTTTCATTTGTGTGCTCTGCATGTAAGAAAAAAAAAATCACTAAATGGCACTCTGGACAAAGCTGAATTAATTGTTACCTCCACCAAGGAGGTTATGTTTTTGCCTGTGTTTATCTGTTTGTTTGTTTGTCTGTCTGTGTTCAAGATAACTCAAAAAGTTATGGATGTATTTTGATGAAATTTTCAGGAGTTGTCAGAAATATGGAAAGGAGGAACTGATTTCATTTTGGGTGTGATCTGGGATAAATCCTGGATTCTGGATCACTTTCAACTTTTTGATAACATTGTGGTAAATGGGGCCAAAAATTTTGTTTCTCAATATCTCTGTTAATTATTGCCCTAAACTCATGAAATTTGACTCAGGGATTGACAATAGGAACCTCTATCAAATTTCAAAGGCTGATCCAGAACTGATCCAGTAGGCAGATTTTATCTCAATCTCTATAAAAACGTTGAGGTTGTTTATTTAATATCAATTATTATTTAAAATCAATATATTGACTTTGGAAACAAATATTGCATGAAATCTTTATAGCATTTTTTTAGCGGTCCCATATTCTCAGTGCTATATGTATGACTAATATTTATGGTGTAAATTGCTATATGGGGGAATTGTTGCACTTGGCGGAGCTCTGCGCTCTTTGAGTGATTTTATAGTTAATGATGTTTAGGTTAAAAATGTGTTTCTTGTTCAAACTACAAATAGTTAATAACATCATAAGTGATACAGTCCAGTTGTCAAAAGCGTTGGGGTCCTGAGTAAAGACAAATGCAGTTCAAATAGTTTAACTGAAAATCTTTATGGATAAATTTAAACCAATTTTGACTGTGACGAAACAACATGCTTTAAAAAAAAACAAAAAGAAAAAAAAGGCATGGCAAATTTGGGGAAAAAAGCGTTTTCCAATTAAGCACACCTTTAACTTATTCATATTAGTTCCAAGGTTTAAAGGTGGTGTAGGTGTTCTTTGAAAAAACGGTTCCAGCAATCCAACTCAAGTGAGATTTTGAAAATATAAACTCCCTCCCTCCTCCCAAAGGCTCCGCCTCCTCGTCTTCAGCCCACCCCTCGAAACCACGCCTTCACATGATTCATGACTACATGAACCACAGGGAGGGAGGGAGGGGTGGGTGGGAGTGCATTGATATTTGATGGACATATTAGGCAGCCATTTAAAGTAAAGATGATCAGTAAATTGATTGGTCTGAGTTTTTCTCTGATTATACCCTCTAGACTGGACCAAAATGTTTCGGTTTTTTTGCAAACACTTTATTTCAGTGGGTGCAATGGGAATGTGAAAAGGTTTTCAGGCAATATTGTAAAAAGTGCTGCAAAAAAAGAACACCTACCCCACCTTTAAGTGATTGTAAAGCAGTAAATATGAGCTTTTGTTTATTTGAATGTTACTTTATCAAAGGACAAAGAAGCTGTGATATCCCCCAGCTTACAAGTTATTAACTTGTATAGTTGATCCTGATGTGAACCTATATTTCTTTTTTTATGCATTAATATTAAAAGTGAGAGCTATAACTAAGATCTGTACATTTGTAGCTCAGAAAATATGTATGAAAGAAACTTTTTGATAAGGTGCTCTAAGGTACAAGAACTACCCACCATTAAATGAGGATCGTGCTTGGTCATAACTTACCTCCTCATACATAAATATGTGCCTAAACCCATTTCAGCCTAATCCTTGTGGCCTTTGCTGTTGCTCACTATGTTTTTGGACTCAAAAAACTCAATGTAAAACTTTATATATGAAAAAGAAATGTCTTTTATTTGAGAAAAATCATATAGTTCACAAAAAGATACATTATTGCGCTGATACTCTCCGCACATTCACAGATATTTAACTTGAGGAATAACCATTCATCTGCATGCATTCAAACTTCCAGCCAATGTAAACCGCCTGTGACGCAAGCACGTGGTCGCCATAAAGTAAATGATGAGGCAATGCAGCATTAGTAAGTCAGTCAGGCAAATTACTGTAAGATTACAATGTCAAAATAAGTTTGATGCAACATAGACTTTTCATTTTCTTCACATTAGTCGTAGCTCAAGGCTATTGATTTCTAAGCACGTAGCTCACTGCGGCCACAACTTCTTTCTTAAAGATGGATTTAAAAGGCACCAATGTGGTGTCATCACTCCTGAAATCACACAACTTTGAAAGAAAAGTCTTGAGACTAAAATACAACATATGTTCTCCATAAAGAGCAAATGTTTACAACTAAGCATAGTGCCATTCAGAGTGGTTTAAATACAATGTTACAAATAATCCACAACAGCAAAGATCTGCATTGCCTTCCCTGGACAGTTTCAGAAAAATAAAATCTGACATGCTCTGTCGTTTTCTTGCCCTCTCTTTGTGACCCCTGACAGAAGAGCATGAGATCTCTTGATCTCAGCAAACAACTGCCCCTAGCTGAACAGAACTGACTCGTAGCCTGGTATGAACAGCTGATGAGCCAAGAAAAAAAAAAAAGAAAAAAAGGTTAGACTGGTGTTGATGTGGTGAACAGACAGCTAATGACTTTCATGCAGTCCTTTTCAGAGAGCTTGTATCTTCTTCCTTCGCTGTTTGTTTTCCCCGGTGCAGCACATCAAGCCTTTTCTTCCAACAACACAGCACTTCCTTCCAAGTGATCAGATACTGATACCACAGTTTTGTACACAGTGATAAAATGAACACTTTGCTGAATGCTAGATAAGTGTTAAACCCTGAGCAGGCTCTATCACTGCTGAACCTTTTGTACCCTCTTTGCAGCCTTATTTTCCATTGAAGAGTGTCTTTAATAGAAAATAAGGCTGTGTTAGCGGTGAGAAATGTTATCGCATCACTAACACAGAGGACAAGAGTGAATGACAGTCCCAGGCATTATCTACCCTCCTATCTGCATTTGCCTTCCTTCCAAATCACCAGACTTAATGTCTTTCTTTTTATTGAACAAGGTGATTATCCTAGGCATTGTTTCTGTTCATCCTTCATCCAGCAGAGCTCCAAAGTCCTCCTAACTGACCCCAGTATGATGTCTTTAGAGGAACAGATTCTTATCCAATTATAAATATGACCTGCTCAAGTGCTTAAGTGACAAAACTTTAATGGGCTTAAAGAAGAGTCCAGGACGATTTGGCTCTGGAGATACAGTTTGCAAAAGTAGTAGATCAACTTGCACAGATGTTTTTAGCATATGTTTTTTTTTTTAATACCTTGCCCCATGCACTCAGAAAACCCATTTGTGCTCAGAAATCAGAACGAGGGAGTTCTCAAGAAGGAAGAATCAACTAGAATACACCAGAAGTTGAGATTCCAGCTCAGAAAGTTGGAGAAACATCATGTACCCAGACTTCAGGAGCCAATATGGTTGCATCTCACATCAACAATGTAAACACTCAACCATTTTTACTGTTTACAACAGTTCTGTTCATAACGCTGCACTCAATGAATCCCACAATATGAATAGTGTACAACCGATCTCTTATGTTTTCATTCGTGACAGCAGTGGCGCCATGGGCGTAACCACGCATTCTTTGGGGGGGTCGTTTCCCCCCCAATACTGGGAAAATACCAATCTGTCCCCCCCAATATTATGTGTAAATATGTTAAATATTTCCTCCTTTTATGAAACCTGGCTCATCAGTTCGTCTCTTGTTATTTCCAAATATTAACCGATCAATTTATTTCCGTTTATAAGGAACACTAAAGTGTGTGACCTCCCCCCTACCAATTGTACACTTGGTTGCGCCCATTTAACGCCTCTCGGTTTGAAGCGCCGGCTCCGACAGACGAAACAATAGAGAGCGTTGAATGTAAAAGGAAGGAGGGAGCAATGTCTTTACCCAAAAAGCAGAAAAAACAGGACATACGAAGTTTTTTCAGACAGTAAGCAACTAGATAGCTAAAGAGGAATGATGTTTTCATACTAAGGTGTGTTAAATTTTAAATTAATTTGAAATATTTAACTCGTTAAAAAGGGCTCAGTTTGTTAGTTGAGCTAGCTAGCTTGAAGTGAAGAGATTGTGTCATATGATGTGTCTTCCGTGTGTGCTGCTGTTTTCTCTCTCCGTGTGTCGTGTGTATGTGTGTGTGTAATGCTAGTAATACAAGCAGAATATTCAACGTATCAAATTAAAAAGATCCTCAGGGTCAGTTATTGTTCTTCTGGTAAAATAATAATATCTGGTCATAATGCAGGCAGCACAGAGAGACAGGGAGAGGGACGCTGTAAGAACAGGACCAGACAGGGACAGTCTCTGAAAGACATGGATGATCAGGTGAGACACTGGAATACAAGACTCAACAGCTTGATGACATTTGTTTTAACCTAAGCCTACGTGTCAGCAGTAAATAAAACTAGTAAGAAAAGCAGAATATTCTAAATAAAATTTTCCTCAGAGTCAGTTATTCTTCTGGTACAATAATAATATCTGGTCATAATGCAGGTAGCACAGAGAGACAGGGAGAGGGATTGTGTAAGGACAGGCCACACTATTTTTTTTAATGTCAAATGAATAAATCTGTATATATATTCAATTAACATCAATATTTTACATTTAATTCCTTGTACAAATCTATGATTTCATTCACATTAAACCTTTCAGTGTAAATGTGCAGACATTCATTTTGAGACAAATCAACAAAATACAAATTAACTTGGAATTAAAAGTCCATCGTGTGCTATAGACTTTTTGTCGTTCCAATCACAATATTTACATCAACATATTTTAGGCATGTAATTTTTCCCAGCTGGAAGCTATCCTATTCGCTACTATCTCAGAGAAATTGCAGACTATTCCTTTAAATGTGATTTCAGATGGTCAATAGATAAAAATCACAGAACTGTGGAGAAATGCACCTTTAAAAAAAATTCTGGGGGAGGGCTCTCATTTGGACCCCCCCCCCAATGTCTATACCATGGTTATGCTCTTGAGTGGTGCAGTGATAAAAAACGTAAAAAAAAAAAAAAATAACTATCTTGGTGTCTGAAGAATTGATGAATGAATAGGGAAAACCTGACTACAGTGGAATCATTGCTTTACTTTGGAAGCCGTTTCTTTGTGTATTTAGTTCTGTTTACTTCCCTGGTCCCGTCTGTCCTGATCATTTCCACCTGTGTCTTGTCCGTATGTATGCTCGTGTTTCCTCGCTGCTCCGTCCTGTCTGTACCCTGTGTTGCTGCTCTGCTTTTTCTCTGTCATTGGAGACCTTGCTTTGGTTGAATGTTTATTTTGCTTTTGGTTTTTTGGCACGTTTTGGATTTATTCAAGGACTTTTGTGGATACTCCTGTCTCCCGTTCTCCTTTACCAAGGATCCCTAAAACTTGACAGTATCACTCTGAACCTCTCATGAAACCTGGCAGCCATGCAATTCTCCAAACTTAACCATCTGTACTTACCAACAAAACAATGCTCATTCAGTGGTTTATAAAAGAAGTATAATATACCACAGATATACAGACATATTGTCCTGCTTGCACCTGCGAACATAAATGCACTCAATGTTTGCTGAAACCTAAAACACCATTAGCTTCGGTTATATCTCACAGCTAATGCCCGTCCTTATATTTACTGTACAGCCACAAAAACTCATCCCAGCTACCGTTTTCACAGATCAATCGTAATGATTTGTTCTCTCAGAACTGGAGATGGTATACTTTGAATCATGTTAACTCTGCCACAGCAGGTTTGAATAGCTGCATCTACAGCTACAACAAGTTAATCATAAAATGTAATTCTGGCTGTCCTGATGTGACTGTGCAGCTCTGGGTAGCTTCACATCTAAGGAGCACGGAGCAGCCATAAAATAAGATACTCAATACCGTTTTCTCCTTTTTCTTTCTTTTTTTTTAGTTCTACTTTCTGGGTCAAAATATATTTAATTGGCTGAGGAATCATTTCTTGCAAAATATGGTATTTTTGGATCTTATTTTTCCATTTAATATGAGACATCTTACAAAAGACATGTTTGAAGAAGAAAAACAAAGTCTTAAAAAGCATTTGTGTGACTCATTATCTTTTGGAGATTGTTCAATGTCTGTCCCTTTTTCCACATAATGACTCTTGCAGGGGTAGAAGAGGTGAGAAACAACAGTATCATGCACCATGACTTCTTTTATGTTAACATTGTGAGTTTGTGATGGGAATGAATTTATTGCTAAGCGATGTGGTAAAGCATTAAATTTTAATTAGTTTACAGAAGGAGCCAGGCATTTTTTTTTTTATGATCATTGTTCCTTATGTAATTGTTCTAATTCCTAACTCCAGTGATCAGAATTTTTCTCACAGATTTTTAACATTATTATTTAATTTAATTTAATTTTTTTTTTTTTTTACCTCAACTGTCAAATGTTGGAATAACGAGATTTTATTGTATTTTCCAAACTGTAGATGCAGTGCGGTTTTGAAATTAGCCTTCTCATTTCTCTGGTAAGCACAAAATATTTAAGAAAAAAAATATTCAGTCAATATTGACTTGAAAAAATGTCTTTTTTTTCAATTTTGAGAAAATATTCACATGTCATATTTCCTTTGAAAGCGATACTATCACTATATTGATTCCTCTATTCTAGCCATTAAAGCCCTTTCATTTGTAAGGTGAGTGCAGAGAAAGAAAGAAAAGGGATCAATTTGCCACAAAATACATTTTTCATGGGAAGAAAGTATTAAATCGAATGGAAGCCTTTTGTTTTGAATCTGGTAACAATATTGGTTAGTCTGTATGTGCATGTTCAAGGTTTATGTGGCCATATATCAACAGAATAATCTGGCACAGTCTGATTGAGCAGCTGTCTTGGCTGAGAAGTGTGCTGTGATGTTTGGACATGAATAATGCCCCCCCCCCCCTTAGTCACGCAAACCTGCACATATCCCACTGAGCATCGCCTTACCAAATGCACCTGAAAATGGTTTACTCCTATATGATCGCTGGTAAATGTTTCAGAGTGAAGTACAAATGTAAAAGTGTTACGTGGGGTTCATCTCTTTCTCTCACGGTCACCAAAACACTACGGAGCTGTTTGAAATGAACATGCCCTTTCAAACCTCGATCATTAATTGCAATTCACAATGGATAAGCTTGTGCTGTTTACATTCTGCCACCAATCAAAGTGCATTTGAATGAATGCGTCCTGAAAACAACTTCATAATTGATCAGTGACTCTTAGTTGCAATGCAAATTAGACATGGTGAAACCAGAGGTAATTAATATTCGGCTGATTGACCCATTTCTGATCAGGGTGCTTGAATCTGAGCAGGTTCATTTGTTTGCTCTGAGTTGTTATTGATGCAACTGGATGTGGAAATGTTTCCCAATCATAAGAGATGTTTGGCTTATACATAAAATAAACAGTGAAGAATGTTTGTTTTGCTGAGATGCACAAGGTATCCAGGCAAACCGTGTAGAACCTGCAGGACTCGAGCAGATTTTTTTCTGGCGTAAAGTATGATGAAACCAAGAGAAAGTGCATATTATTTATACCCAACATAGAAAAGATTGACATTGTAGACTCCCAAATACAAATGTAGCATTAGTGATGAATTTACCCAGCTATTGTTTACCTGCTGCTCAGTGGTAAAAAGACAACAGAACCAGCAATTGTGCTTTGCAACAAGAGAGCCATAAACCAAGTGATGAAAGATTCATTGTTCAGTTTCAGAAATATACTTATCTGAAGTGGCATCAAGACCGGCCCAGAGCTGGTCCTGGGGGTCATGGGATATACGAGACCACCACTTCAAGTTGTTCATATAACAATGCGTTTAAATGATTAACTGTGTTTTGCCTGGTTGTCTGTGGGATCAATCTCATCCCAACATACTACAGAATAAAACTTTAACATTTCACAGCAAACGTCAGCTAACTAAAGGTCAAATGAATCAACTAGTTGAACTTGTTTGTTATATTATATTGGTTTTCTGACTCTGATCTTCCCTGAATATACAGTTAAGTGTTATCCAGTTTTTTGAGAAAATTTGTGTGAAAAATAAAAACAAAAACAAAAAAAAAACTCAAAACAGCTTAAGCTTGACTGTAGGATAAGATAAGGACTCATGAGCAAATGTATTGGCCTTTTGATTTCCACAAACTGCAAACGGCTAAGGTGGATTCATTTGGAGTAAAAGTAATAACCAGAAGTTAGGTTTTGTTGGTATAGTCATTTCTTATTCCTCTGGGATGTTTGCAGATTTTTCTCAAGTGTCATTAATCTTTATGCAAAACATGAAAAAGATAAAAGCCAAAGGCTCAAGATAATTTGAAATTGGTTTATGGGTCAATGCCATCAGATAGAAGAGAGATTTTTCTTGGCTACAAAACAGAAAGTAAAAGTGACTAAAGGTAAAGGAACAGCTTTTTTCTCCCTCTCACTTCTGATGAGAAAACATTTGAGCCTCAGAGGAGCCACTTGTCTAAAAACAACGCTCAACTTTTCTTAAGGAATTGAGCAGCTTAGGCTGACCTTCAGCCAGCTTACCTCTATGTGCTCTCACACTGGCATCAAAATAAGCCCACAGCTGGAATAAGACAGGAGATTCAACACCATTGTAAACAACACAAGTGTTCTTTTATATTCCTGACCTCTGGCATTTCAGCAGAAGAAAGAAAATGCTCACCCTAAAGTACTCCAGCTGAGCATCACATTAAAAAATAAAGACATGGGAGGAGCATATATTTATATTTTTACCCATAGCAACCACAAAAAAACCTACACAATTTGCTTAATTGTTACATGAGTGTATTACATTTTTTAAATCAGGTGGTTAAAGAATTGAATACATTCAACCTGTACTGAAGCCATAAAAGTATGAATATGTCGTAAGAGACTATTCTATGTGCACTGAAAAGGATTTGAGAGATCTTTCATGTTAAAAGATTTACACTTGTCCGCCCTACTGTCATAATTTAATTTAGAATCATGTTGGAGGCTACAGCTGTAGATTGGATTAATTAAAATTCTTCCCTGGCAAAACAGCTCAGGTATTTAATTTTGTATCGTGTACCAGGAGAAAACCCACAGAAGTTGTGCATAATAGACACTTCAAAGAAATAAGTATCGTTTTTGATCAAAAATGTTATCTTGTCTCAATCATTTAAAGTTCAACATAATTTTATGAAACATGTAGATTTAAAAAGTTTTTAGAAGCTACAATACATTACAACCGGATTAAAAATTCAAGCTCACACTTCTCTTGACATTTGCTCCATAGTTCTCATTATTACACTGGAGTAGAAACCTTGTTGGCAGCAAACCTTACTGTCCATATATTTTTAAACTTATATGCATAACCTCAGACACACTGCACGCTGTCTTCATTTGTTTTTCATATACTGACTTCAGATCTACACTGACTTTACCTCACTACACAGTTCACTCTGTGTTCACATAAACAGCTCACCTCTATGTGAACTGCTGCCACTATTTGAAATTCTAACAATGTTTAGCATAGCAAGCAGCAGATATAATGATCAGCACCTCCAAATCTGAGGCCACAGTTCTTAGCCAGAAAAAGGGTGGAATGCCAAACTCCAGGCTGGAAGTGAGATGCTGCCTCAAGAGGAGTTCAAGTATCTCGGGGTCTTGTTAACAAGTTAGGGGAAAAATAGAGTTGGAGATTTGGCTCGTGGATCGGTACAGCATCTGCAGCAATAAGGAGCTATTGTGAGGAAGAGAGAACTGAGCTTTAAGAGAAGGCTTCTCTCACGTGGACCGAGGCTTCTCAATAACCTTCTAGGAAGAGCTGGAGGATGGGGGGTGAGGAAAGAGAGGTCTATGCTCCTGCAAACTGAACCCAGATAGGTGGGGATGGGTGGATGGATGGATGGATAATGTTAGGGGTGCACGATAATTATTGGCCCAATGGTTATCGGGCTGATAATAGGAAATTATGACATCATAATTTCCGATATTGTGATGAATAGCCCTGATAACATAAACATTTTTGTTAACATGGCAGTGCCTCGCTCCCACTCAGACCCAAATAACCGGCAGTGAATGTTATGTTCAAGTGACGTCGGCATAATCAGAAAAACGATTTCTCAATAAGAAAATCAAGAATACCCCTTCATGCCAAAAAACAACTTAACTCAGTCATAATTTTGGTAGTTGCTGACTTGAATTGATATTTGCAGTATTTTCCCACAAGTTACAGATAAAAAAAAAAAAATTGAAAAGGCCAAAAAAACAACTAGCAAAAGAAGGAACGGAGGAAATTATGTTACACCTTGAATGCAGCATGCAGCACAGCGTGCTGAAGAAAGCAAACAAATGTGACAAATGCTCCAACCACTTCCACAAGGAGGGAAAAATAGCACAAGCTTTAATACGCTAACGTGAGCTAACGCTAACGTCAGCAAGTCAGCAGCAAACACTTCACCGGGACTTACACACATCGGTGAGGCTTTTGAAAAATCCATGAAATTTGCCAAAGATGACCCACAGGCAAAGGTGAAATGGGTAGAAGGTAGAAATGTTTGAATCTAACTTGTGTCAGTGCATTAATTTTCTATGTATATTTGTTTTTTTGTAAACTTCTGGAACTTCGACTTTTTTGAGTTTGTAATTCTTATGCATGTATTTTCATCAGTTCAAGGATCCTTTATTTTTTATATCAGTAAGTAATGCACCTTATTTACGTAAGTTGATGTTAGATATCAAATAGGTTTGTTTGATAGCTTTACGAAAATGTTTCAGAGGCTTGCCAATACTTTTTCATTGGAAAAAATATCTGTTCATTTAAAGAGGCAAAACTGTTTTTGGTTTTGTTCATAGTATTGGTGTAATGATTTTAGGTATATGTGTGTGTTATCAGTTAACGGTTATCGGCCTTTAGGAGCTGAAAGTTATCGGTATCGGTTTTTAAAAAACAGTTATTGTGCATCCCTGGATAATGTCAAAGAGACCTGTCCTTAACTTAAATGCAACACATGGTTGTCTTACTGTCAAAAATATTAATCATTCCCTGTTTAAATGATAATCTGCAGTTGCCTCACCACATTCAACTATGGATTAACACTTTAGCTTTTAGCAAGTTTTGATTAGTTAGAAACAGAATATACTTCAACCAACTTGATTCCACAGGTGAGAAGCGATGAAAATCTTAGGAAAAAAAAATTAGGCGACAGCTCATTGACGTTCTACAATTTTTCTCTGATATTACAGCTGAAAACAGTTTCTGTGTGATGTTTTCAAAAGCTGCAGCTGCTAACTTATTCAAACGTCCTCTGAGATCATTTCAAAACCAGAAATGTTTGAAATGACCTGTAACTATGTAGTAAGGTAATAACTGCATACCTATTTATGTAACAATGTAATTATCTTAACTTCACAAGACTATCAAGATGATAGTAATAATACATGGATAAAAGCGAGTCAGGAAGTTGTTGTTCTTTCAGTTGTGTGAAAGGTGTGAGCCATGTGTACCAACTGGCTAATGCAACTACAACATTTTTTCTTGAATTTGCTCGTAGTTTTGTAATTAGTTTGACTGCTAACAGTTAACAGTTTATTGGTCTGCTTTGGTCATTCCAACTTAATAGTAAAAAGTGCAGTCTGAAATCTGCAGTAAAAGTTACAATTTCTAAATGTACTGGAGGAAAATTATGCAGTCAGAAAAAAATGGACAGTTTTACACCCCTTGGAGAGTTTTACATCCTTCTCATTGGAAGACTCCCACAGGAATCTCTATAGCAAACTCCCATAAAAATGAATGGATGGCCTCATTTCATTTTGAGACCTTCAAATGACACATTTCAGAAAGAGAAATATGATAAATTTTATTAAAAATGACAATTAGGCCTGTTTCTAAAAAAGGCCTACTAGTAAAGGAGGGCTGGGCTATTCTTTGTCCGTGCTTTACCATGGTAGGCTACACTAATCATTCTATAACATGTTTATTTTAGCATTTTACTTTGAATTAAATGTATGAAAAGACCATATTTTCCAGGACTACAATTTAAACTTTAGGCCCTTTTTTTCTCACTCTGTCAGTGGCTGTGTTAAAGGAATAATGACAGGAGTTGAGAAATAAAGTCTTAAATTCCCTATTAATTCAAATTGGCTTTTTATGAAGCACATAATAACGGACCCACAACTCCACTAAAACCTTTTTTCTCGGTTTTCTCTTAGTAAATTGCCCTTTACTTATGTGGGACTGACAGCCAGCTGCCTGACGGGTGGATGGAAAGGTAGCAGGAAAATGAGGTCATAACAAAATGCAACTTATACTTAACCATTGGTTAGACTTTTGAAAATTATACTGCAACTACAATGCAAGATTGGAGCAGCCTTTCTCCATTAGGCTAACTCAGAGCTGTCAAATTTTCACAAAACCTCAAAATGAGTTTTTGAAGTAAGTCAGGCAGACCCCAGTCTAGTGTTGTCCTCACATGTAGCGGTTGGGAGTATTAGCATTAGCATTGTTAGGACATTAGTCTTTTAGTATTATGTGCCTGCTATCGACAAACACCACACAAAATAACGTTTCTGCTCCTGTCCCGGTTACACAACTGTGGATCCTTCATGGTATGATATCACACATCAGCAACAGTGAAACCAGCCTACAGAGCTACGGTGGACATTACCCAGATGCTAAAGAAAGTAATGACGGAGGAGAAAATGACAGTGATAGAGGAAGAGACCAGACAAAAGTAAACATTAGCATTGTAAAAGCGATTTTACCTTCTCCGTGCACAAATTAAAGAAAGAAGGGTCCTAACAGACTCTTTTAAATGTTATGTTGAACTATTGCCATTGTCGAGGGATGTCAAACTCCAGTCCTGGAGGGCCGCTGACCTGCACGTCTGAGATGTTTCCCTGCTTCAGCACAACTGATTCAAATGAATGGGTTGTTAACAGACCTGTGCAGACCTTGGCAACAAGCTGATGGTGATCCATTCACTAGAATCAGGTGTCCTGAAGCTGGAAAACATCTAAGATGTGAAGGACAGTGGCCCTCCAGGACTGGAGTTTGACATCCCTGCCATAGTCCTTTGTGTCTTTGTAAACTGGATGTGCACTTTACAAGAAGGTTTTCAAGACTGTGAGGAGGTGGTGACTGAAATTTTATGGCACTCTGAAGAGTCATGGAAAACTGAACATCTAAAAAGTGTTTAGTAGTTTAGGTATTTGTCGATATTGTAAGGTACAGCATTAATCCCAGTTTAATGTAATTACTGAAGAACTTTTCTATTCATATTTCTTTAAATAAGTATTGTCTTTAGTGGCAACAACACCATAGTTGACACAAGAAAGTGCACTTACAGTTGTTTCGCGTAGAGCCTGGTTGAGTATGACCATGGTTTGCAGACTAAAGGGATGTGTCACCTTATTTTACTTTGCTGTTCATCTACTGTCAGTCAGATATTGTAGACTGTGCACTAGGGATGCACCGAAATGAAAATTCTTGGCCGAAACCGAAAACCGAAAATGAAGAAACCAAGGCCGAAAACCGAAACAACGAAATAAATTATTATGCCAATTATTAGTACCGTTGCATTCATGGCAATGACTGTGAACTAACCTCACTAAAATCAAGGCACTACCATTGCATAAATTAATATTAATGCTACAAAGAATAAATTAATTGCAAAATTATGAAAATATTTATTAGCATTGACATTACAACAATGCACAATATAAAACAAAATTCAAAATAAAATGTTTAACTTGACCCCACTCAGGTGTACATTAAATAATAATACAGGCCTATAACTGACTGGCTGCTGACAAGATTGTAAAAATGTTCTCTCATAAAAACACAGTGCATTTAAGTCAAGTGCATTAAAAAAAAATTCTCTGTAGGACTACTACAACAAAAATATCTGCAGCTATAAGCTTATGGACGTGAGCTGCAATAACATTAAACAGCTCAGGTAAACTCACGTCTGAGAAATGTCGTCTGCTCGGCATGGAATAACGGGGCTCAATCATGGGCGGAGTTTGCGGGGGGGCAGGGGAGCAATGCTCCCCCTGGTGGCTGAAATATGTAATTGCATTGTCAACAAACTGGCAAAATAAATAAATGTTTTTGACCGTAATGTTTTTTTTAAGTCCAAAATAAACTGCAGTAATTGTGACAGTTAAATGAATCATGTTATATTTTGTTTTCTTAATACATTTAACATCATTAACATTAACATTTATAACATCTACTGTGTACTGTATCCTGTTGCAACTACTGGTTTTGAACATCATCTAATCTTGGACTTCATGGTTTCATGGTGAGTGTATCTTGTGTGCCATCATGTGCGCGCGAGTTTGCACATGTGTGCATGCGCGCCGGTTCGCGTGAGAGTGCGGCCGTTTGTTGAAAGTGCTTAACAATTTTTGCCCCCCCCCCCCGATGCAAAAGTCAAACTACGCCTATGGGCTCAATGTGCTCGATCAGCCTACGAAATCCCACATCCTCTACAACAGAGAACGGCTGATCATCTAAGGCAATGAATTCCATATTTTTTTGTGTAATGCCCTTTGCCTTGGCACCATCACTGGAAAACTTTCTTGCCTTTTCAAATACGTCCGCCACAGACGGAGTGGGCGTGCTCGGAGGGATTTTCCTTTTCTGTGCCGCCGCCTTCTCATATTCAGAATGGCGATCGGGATGTTTGGATTTCAGGTGATAAATCAAACCCGACGTGGAGAAAGTCTTTGCAGATGCACCCCCTCTTGAAATTTCAGCGTTACATGTTTTACAAATCGCTATCCGTGGGTCTTTCTCAGATATATTGAAATACGTCCACACCACAGACATGTTGGCCCCTCTCCAGACAAGCGCGTGCTGGCCGCGGTTTTTGTTCGTCATCACAACATCCTGTTTTCGGCCGTGTTGTTTCGGTGATAAAAGTCTTTCGGCCGAAAACCGAAAATGCACTTTTGGGCCATTTTCGGCCGAAAATTTTCGGTGGCCGAATTTTCGGTGCATCCCTACTGTGCACACATGCTGGGCGCCCATTGCAACTTGGAAACCATGCATCAAATCCTAATTTAACCCTTGTCTGTCTATCTGAGATTAAAGAGAAAGGGAGTCATGCAGGATAACAACAAGCGAAGACCCACCAATCATTCTACTCAAGAAAGGTTAAAAAAAAATAATGTTAATAATCTTAATCCACCCTCAGTGATTGTAAACTGTGTAAACACATTTGAAATTGACTTGTCCTCTCAAAAAACAATTGTGCCAGTGCGTACAGTTCTTCAGAGACGGCTGCAGAGATGTTGCCGTAACATCCACAGATGAGGATTATCTCTGACCAATCAATTATCTACAGTGTTTCCACTCTCCTGGAACCTTGGCTTAGGTGTTACTACAAACTGTAACTTCTACTGGGTACCACCTATGCTGGAAAATAAAAATAATGGGTGTAAACAAATATAGTTGAGTCACAGAATATAGTAGAAATGGGCACCATGTGACAGAACATTGGTGAAAAGATCTTCTTACACAGAGTTTGTTGATGGTTGCTGAAGGTCCATTATACTTCCAATCTATATCTTCAGGTATAAATGGCAGAATTCTTGATATGAGCATCACATCCCCTCTGTGAGTATTACAAGAAATGTATGATTTACCCATGCGTGATTTGCAGAAATGTAAAATGATTATTTTACTATAACTATAGAGCACTGAACCCAGAACTGCCACACCAACTAGGAGAAATTGCGGTCCACTGAGCCTTCCACATACACTGGCGAAGACACAGCACATTGTCTTGAAATAAAATGCAGATGGGAATCAGAATTTGTCATGCAAACAGAAATGGCGAGAAAAAAACATCACATCAGTGTTCCTGCGCTTCTCAGCAGATTGCCATTTATTGTACATTGACTGTTGGAGCTACAATAATTCACTTTCCACTACATTATGAATTGATAAATTCTGTCACCTCCATCATGGCACTGCAGCAGTCTTGACTGCAACAACTTTTGAATAATGTGAGCAGCTGCTGCTATTTCTTCCTATTTGGTGTTTAGGACCTGGAGGGCTGTAGATGGTAATTGGTTGGATTGGAGGTTCAGTGAGCTGGGGGAAGAGGTTTGACAGTTGTGATGGCTGCATCTCTCAGCTGCAACTCTGTCTTAACACATCGCTGATTCGAATTTGAATAATTCATCGGCATGTTGTGGGTTTATTTTGTCAAAGCATCACCAGACATGAAAGTGGGGGCAGAGTTTGGGTGTGAGATAGAGACGAGACAGCGAACTCCCAAGGAATGATCAACATTGCTAATAGTTCTTGTCAGAAGCTTGTCCAACATCCATCATGGGTAATTAGGTTTTTGACATGCAAAAGCGCAGCATCTTGTTTTGAAAATTAATGGAAGGGGAATCTAAATGCAGCGCAGTCTCTGGAAATGAGAACTATTTCAATGGATCTCAAAATCTGCTCAGCTCCACATTTCTGATTCTCTTTTTGAACTTCTTTGGCTGCTCAGTGAATCTGTAATTCACCCTGCTGTGCAAGCTGCTGTTTGCTTTTGTGAATACTTAACATTTTCATTGGAATTCATTCACAAAAATCCCACTCATTGGTTTGAATCCTTTTAATCATTAAGTCTGAACATGAAACTAGGTCACTCCTCTTTAGTAAAGGTGGCGTTGGTGCCCCGCTGTCACCATCTCCGTGGTTGGGTCCACCGTCTACTGACGAGGAACCACATAAAATGGAGCCTTTTGATTCACTTCTCTCTTTTTTTGTGTCACTTTGTTTTTTTTCCCTTTCAAACTAAATGGCTTTTTAAATGACAGTTGCATCTTGTTATCAGTGGACATTTGGCAAATTAGCTTTTTTTTTTTATCACAATTATGACTGTCCCCTTTTTAGCATCTCAGTATAGTGCATCAAAAGTACCAATGTTCTCTTTTTATGTCATGTAGTCTCAGACAGCTACTGTCTGAAACTAGTCTCATAGCTGTCATGTTGGTAAAGCACTATAGTTTTGCATTTCCAACAAATTGCATCTTTTTATCTTGGTCCCGTTTTGATTTCTTAATTATCAATATGATTTTCTACGTGGAGAGCAGGGTGGTGAGACAGGTAGTATGTAATTTTCCTGTGTGTGGCCCTGTGATGGACCTGTTTGGGCTGGGTCAGCAAACCTTCCAAGGACCAGGGTCTCACCTGGGGCCAGCCTCTCATGACCTTGAACAAGATTGAAGTGGATTCAGAGAACGGGTGGATGGATTTCTATTTTCTCTCTCAAAAAAAACTCTGCACCTTCCCTTCAGGCTACAGACTTCTGATACTCTACCCAAATATTATTTCCTGGCAGGGTTTTGCTGATTTGTGCTCAAATGTCTTGGGGGTTTTCTCAAAAGCATCCTGCTGAGATACCTGTGGGATCTTCTTCTCACAGAAACTGACATTCGGTCTATCAGGCTTTCAGGCTCATGGCTGGCTCTCTGGGGAAGCTGAAGAAGCAAAAGCCCAATGCAGCATGGATCCTGACAAAACCAGTCTCTGTAGATTGTCTCTGCCTTTCCCGCTGTGATACATTGATAAGTCTGGGGAGCTTACTGTTGCTATCCTCTTCCTGACAAGGAAAAGATTAATCTGCATTGAATCACACACGCACACGCACACATATATAAATTATTATATTATATTGCCTCCTTCAGTCCTGGTTGACAACAATTGTGACTCTCACTTAAATAAACACATGCTGCTGTTAGACATTTGCTCAACTGACTGACGTGAACTTTGCAGTATATAATGAATTCCACATTCACAAGAACAGAATTGTCACATTGTAACGGGGTCTTTCTGGGCACTGAGACCATTTTCTGAGTTTCTAAATCAATAAATTGGGAACATAAAGAAAGTATTTACAGAAATGAACAACCAATGATTGAGTTCCACCCCCAACAAAGAAAACTCCAAAAGTATTTTCCATTGTATTTTCATCATTATGTGCATGCTAATGATGACTGTGTAACTGTATGAATAATGTAATGGTATTTTAGGTTTTCACTCTTACCATGTGTTTTGCAAGATATAAACCAAATCATGTTCGACTGAAACCTGAACAGTGTGTTTTCTTATGAGCGAGGGCCAAACATGAAATTGAGGAATTGCAAATGAAAGGAACATAGAAAAGATAAAGACTGGATAATGTTGTGTTGGATGGGTGTCAAACACATACAGTCTGTTGCATGGAAGTCCACTGAGTAAAGCCTAGCACCACACCCTCCTTCCTTTTAACAGATATTTAGGGCCACATGAACTCTGCTGAATGTGTACATTCATGTAGCGAGACACCGAACATGGAAGCCATCACATATTGAGCTGTGAGCCGCATCCCTGAGGGGAACTAAATCAAGAAAATACAATCTTTGCACTTTGTTTAAGGCACTTTTGAGAAACAGCAATATTTCCAAGAATGACAAAAAAAGAAAAAGTGTTCTAAAACCTTAATTTGCCAGGCCTGGATGTCTTGTTTGATGCAGGAGGAGTGGAGAACATTTAGATGCAATGCTAATTTTCTGTCTGATTAATGCTCAGATGGAGATACTTGAACTGTGTGTGGCCCCGTTGGAGATGCCCTCTGTTGCCCTGTAATGAATATAAACTGCACGCTAAAATTAAATAAAACAAACAAAGAAAAATTCAATGACAAGAAATAAATGAGGCTTTTCTTCAAGTGTATCCAGTCCCTTAATTATGGTGGATGTCCACTTTGTTGCATTGTGAATGCATGCGTGTACCCGAGAGGGAAAGAGAGTGCGTGTGTGATAACCAATTCCACAGGGAAGACAGGGAGATTGGCAAATGAATAATTAAAAACAGGAGAAGGTTCTACTTACACATACGTAGTAGAGATGATATTTAGGAGAATACTTTTCATGAAATGACAAATATCAAAACTAAAATATCAAAACTTGCCTATTTGATGAATAAACACTATCGTGTTATTGCTGTCAATTTCAAGAACAAAAACTTGCTGATTTCTTTTTTCCCCCTTTTTTGCATCACATACATGTCACAAACCTATGCTGCCGCTGCTGCAAACTCCCTCTCAAAACCATAATATGTCATCCTAAATCAAACATTTCTTGGCATTTGAGGGAGGGGGTTGGGGTGTGGAGCCATGCAGGAGCCAAAGTCACATAATGGGTTTCATGTTTGCTTGCTGTGATACAATGCCTCCAGAAGAGACTAATGAAATGATAGCAAATGACACCAGGGAGCACAATATTGCTCCTCCTGCTCTACAAGTGAGGAATTGCACCAATAATTATGGAGAATAGGAGCACAAGTTGGAACGTACAGGGAGCTGGTGCATGTGCAGAATACTGCTGAGCTGTAAAACTATAAAACAGAGAAGAGTAGTGAAGGGCTTTTGGAAAGCGTGTCTCACGCATCTCTGCCACCAAGGTTGCTGGAATATCACTGACAGCAAAGGAGGGAGCAATAACTACCCAAACACCGATGATGTCTCCCATAGTGCCTGTTCCACCCATGCTGGTCTCTATGGCAACCATGGACTTTTGAAACCACCCCAACACAGTCACACAAACTGAATACAAGCAAACACACATGCTATACATGGACTGAAAACCGTTTCTGACCGTCTATGGCAAATGTCCAGCTTTTCAGGAATCTCAGTTTATTGGATATTGTGGAGTTTATTTTCTGAAGTCATGAATTTTCAACACAAATGACACGTTGCATTTTTGAGCATTTCCCGAGCTCCCGTTAAATGAATTAGACCTACCTTGCTGTTTTGGGTTCTTTTTTTTTTACCCCCTCAGCACGATCAAATGCTATCCTCTGAACAAGTTTCCAATCTCCGTGCTCTTGCACAACATTGCATTAGCTTGCAAAAGGCTCTGTTATTGACACACTTTGTGTGTGCTGTAAAACCCCAAGCGGAGACATGTCTTTGGATTTATGTGCAGGGGAATGTGAGCAGCATGCAGCTCCCAGTATCATCAAGTGTGGGGCCATGAAAGGAGCAGAGGGAAGATGTTATCTTCTTATAATTCTCCTTTGTTGATCTGTGCGCCACTCCAGAAATCATGATGGAAACCCAGTAAGAGGGAGGATGACCATCAGCGCTCTTCCCTAAACAAGGCCCACAGAGACCTGTTGGTTCAAGCTTTGTGCTGTTCAGCTCAGAGTAAAACAGATCCTGGAGGAGGTGCGATAATGCCGGCATCCTGACACAAATGTTTGCATGTTCACTTTTTGAACAGCTATGGGGTCAAAGCTGTGGTCAGCTTTAAAGGTCAGTGGTTGACCTTTAAAGCAGATATAACTGGATGCCAGTGCAACTCATCAACCAGAGGTGTGTTTAAATATTTTTCTAAAAGGGTGGGAGATTTAAGTTGGAAACAGCTTTTGCCTGTTTTCATGTTTAATAATCCCTTTGTAATAAATGCACAGGTATTATACACATCGTCCTGCTGACCGTTTTACTGCTTCTTTAGTGTGAAAATAATTTAAAGATACTTGAACCAAGACATGGCAGTCATAGACTATTTACTAAACTATTTACTTTGTGCTGTGAGGGTGTGTGTGTGTGTGCTTTGTGTGTGTGCGCGTGGAGTTATATGTGTCAGGGTGAGAGGGACGGGTTTTTATTGTTGGTTGTGTTCCTGTTTTATGTTTTTTTCGTTTTGTAAAGCATTTTAAATGTATGAAAAGTTCTATATAATAACAGTTTTGATTGATTTGATTGATTGATTGATTGATTGATTGATTGATTGATAAAGATCAGCTTTCACAGTGAGAGCTAAAGTCGTGGTGTTTATTTAGCCTTAACTATATTTTTGGGGGTAAATTTAGCTACAAATGCAATCTGTTTTTGCACCATGAACCTGGAGTGCATTGCTCAATATAAAACACTCTACCATCAGCCATAAAATTCTCTTAGTGTTCAGCAAAGCTCAATACATGGTTTGAAATGTCAAGTTTTATTGAATATTAAAGCCACACGAGTGTTGTGCTCCATGAGGTGGATGTGCTGTGTTTACAAACACCAACTGCCATAAATCACAGAGCGACTCCCATAACAAAATCTGTCCTGGATGTGCTTGAAGGTTGTGAAAAAGGGGTTTATTGGAAGTCTTATGAATGCTGTTCAAAGAAAGACCCAAGGCTGTGTCTTTGTATGTGATGTAAAGGGCTATGATTTATAAAAGATCCTCATGGGCAAGTGTGAATTTTCTTTTCTTTGTTTACATTGAGCTACATACTTTATACTTGCTAACAAAAGTATCAATATTACTGATGTTTTTAAGCCCAATTCTCACTGAAGCTTGAGTCAACAGCACAGCAGCTGTGATGTGAAAACACTATTTTGCCAGGGAACATTTTTCCAGGGATCTTCAAAATCAGTTACAGTTGCCTCACAGGGACAGATTAGCATCGGGTAGCTGTTGGTCTCATCTAGAGCAAAAGGGCCTAAATGGCATTACAAAAACTAAAGCAAACTCCCCAGAGAGCTCATTTCCTGTGTATTTAAAGCCAACAAGAATGGCTCTAAACCAAGTTTCAGTGCCAAACGACTGAAAGTGACACTGGTGACAAAACAGATTAAATATGAAACCAGTCACACATGTGCAGCATCCCAATAAAGATAAACCTACGACAAATAAGACACAACAGTGTAGCAACATCAAGTTTCCCATTTCTTGCTGCTCATTAACTCAGCTCTTAGTTGCACAGATGAGTGAGCACTGAGCGATTCACTTAACGTCACTTTAATTATCACCTGGAAGAACACACAGACACTTCAGGCAGAGTGCTGGCATCTATGCTGCTGCCAAATGAACAGCAGATATAAACCTGTGAAAATACTGATAAAGAAACACAAAATATTAAGTTTATAACTCCTGCATTAAAACCAATACAGCCACAGCTTGAACAAAAAGAGCATGTTAAAATTTCATGATGCAGAAAGTACAAAAAAAAAAAAGTTTGGGGTTTTTGGGGTTTTTTTTCGGGGGTGGGGGAGTGTTTTTGTATGTTGAAAGATCAGCTTTAGTCGTCTTTGAAGGAATACTTTATTATCAATACCTTACTTTGGACTCTCGCCTCTTTTAACAACTGCTTATTTTTTTATGACTGCATGACACACAACAATGATGAAACTATCATGCAGAACTACAATGGAGAAAGAAAAACTGGAAAATAATGAAAGCAAAATGAGAGACCAAGCAAGAGACCAAACAAGGTATAAATCTTAGTGTCGTAAAAGCGACTTAACCTCCACGCCCATTTGGGTTCCCTTATGAGCTACAAACTGCAAAGGTTCATTTGTGCTGCTTTACATGCAAATTTTATTTTACTACTGACGCTGCAACTTGTACATTATATTGAATCACCTCCTACTGCTGAACCCAACACATTCTCATTCCCAACTTCTCACATAATCATACTTGATCAAGAGCTCTTTGCATCTATTTTCACTGCATAGGTTTTCCCTTCCCCATTAGCTGCCAACATTCAGGGAACTCTACTACAGTTTTTGGACCAATGCACCAACTGCAGTGTCATTGCATCATGATCGCACATCATTGCATCATAGTGGCACAAGTAAAAAATATGAATGCGAGGTCAGAAAGGAACAGGGTGATGAACCCTCAAATCTGAAGCATGAAAACCATATTCAAATCCAAGCCTTCAGTCAGCTGTTTTCAAATTTTGTGTGTTGCCTACTACTTCGTTATGCATCAAGTATTTTGGTTTAGGCAAGCAAATACCTTTAAACATTTTGACTTGGCAACAAAATAGATTGCAAAGCTTTCTGTCATAAAATGTAGTTTACTCACACTTTACACATTGCCCTGGCAATGCATCCCCGAGCTGTTACAGTACCGACTCAGGACACCCTGTACATCCAAGTGTCATTTGCAGATTCCCAATCAAATGTCTGGAACCTAAAAAGAACAGGTTCCTGTTCTGCAAAGGACAATGAGTTGCTGAAACATATGCATGATCCATCATTCATTCATTGTACCTATTTGGAAGTTTCAAGCACCTATGACTCATGGTCTCACTCTAAATGGGGTAATTACCTCCCAGGGCAGTGTGCAGCTGTGAATAAATATCCACTAATTAAGTAATTTTCTTAATTCCAACTCATTTGGTATCAGCAAACCTTCCAAGGACCAAAGTCTGGCAGAGCTGATGAGGGCATTAGAAAAGTCAAACCCCCCCCAAAATGGTAAGAATCACTCAAAACTCCAGTTAGACTGAACTATAATCTCATTAGACTGTTCACCGCCACCATGATACAGCCATTATCAAGACTGGGACATCTTAATTTCCCTCAACAATCATAAATGAATAAAAGTTTGCTTTATCACCAAGTGAGATGTAACCTTGAATGGTTGACGAATAATTTGTTTTGCCCTCAATGAACTATTTCAATTTGCTCTAATCGTGTTCTGCTTTTAATTGCACAATGGTCATTAGAGTGGAATAAAAATTAGGGCTTTAAAAATATAATTAGGTAGGTTATGTAATTGTACTACCTTGCATCCAGATTAGTAGGCCAGCCTACACCAACAACAAAGATACAGAAAAAACTGTTTCCTTACATTGTGACATGAAAGGCTTTTAAAAAATATAATTATTATTATTATTATTAGTATTATTATTATTAGTATTATTATTATTCATAATAATAATAATAATAATAATAATAATAATATGGAAATGTAGGCCCTCACAGCAAAAGTTTTAAACCATCAAAATAACTTAATATGGTTTTATATCAATCCATCATTTTTCTGCAAAACTGAAGGCATGAGGTGCTCCTGGCTACAGCAACAGATATGTTTTGCTAATCTTTTTTTTTTTCTAAATACATGCTCTTCATATGGAAGAAATAAAATATATGTTTTGCCCTTTACCAGAAATTCTCTAAATGGCTCCTCCTTCAGAGAACTGGTTAACATAATTCAACTAAATGTAAGTACGGCCTCTGGGGCCGGCAATTCAGTGCCAGAATGGCAGGCAAAAAGAGGTCATTCAGGGCAGACAATGATGGATGGGCAGTGTCTGCAGCCATCGGCTTAGTGCTAAGCATACGCTGCATCTCTCTCCCTCGTCCTGCTGCCCTTTAAGGAGAATCAGCAGGGGCTCCATAATTCAATGGCATAATGGAGGCGGGGAAGGCGGGACCCACAGTGCTGGTCAGTTCTGATAAAGGTCTGTGTCCTTGAGAGACGAACAAAGAGTACATAACACGAGATGATTCCTGACTCTGTTACATGGACATGGGAGGCTTTGAGCGTGCAGGTGTGCGCCTGGCTGTGTTTGTCTAGTCTGACATATGTTGGTTAGAGCCAATCAGGCAGCTCCTAAAAGAAGATGCTTGATATTATGTCATCCTGAATAAGTAGAATGCTTCTTCAAACATATTTTGCCTTTCATTTATATCAATTTTAAACTTGTAATAAGAGTTAGGAATTGTCATTCCTCATAGTTTGGAAATTGTTAAACTCAAGATTATTTCATTGATTTATATATATATTATATATATAAATATATATATACATAATCTATACATATATTAATAAATATATAACATATATTATAGATATAATATATACATATATATATATATGTATAAATATAGGGCTGCCGCTATATGAACTAAAGTGTCATAACATTTATTGTTCAAACACTTTTAACATCAGCACTTGTCAGTAACACATATTTAGTGTAAATCTCATCTTAAAAAATGTCAAGTAAAAAAAAAAAAAAAATTGGCACTGCCTGGGCATTAATGTCTGTTAATGTCCTGTTTTTATAGAAAATTTAAAAAAAAAGTCTACAAACAAAATCCAACAAAATGATTGTGGCTCAGCACAATCAGAACATTGAAACAGGCAATTTCTGAGGTAACGAGCAGTTCAACTTGGCAGTTGTTACAAATAACCTTGTTTCTGTCAAATCCTGGGTGAACTTTAAAATGAAAATGTCCATGTTAAAGTTTGGTAACTTTACCAATCCGTGTATCATTCATTCTTTCAAAAAATACGAAAATACACAAAAAATACGAAAAAAGTGTATGATTTTTTTTTTATATTTCAATTTTAGTATTGGATCAAAAATACGAAATTAAAAAACGGGCCACAGAACTGAATTTGTTTTATAATTGAGGACTGGACTTTCTGTTGTCATTACACATCTGTGCCACATGATGGAGCCACACTGAAGTAACCAGTAAGAGAATAGACAGTGAACACATGGAGCAGATCTGATGTAACATGGAGGAATGACGCAAAAGTTTTGTTGCAGTCTAGAAATTTTTTTTAGACAGAATTGTTAATATTGCTACCTGAGTTGCTACCCGAACTGTAAAGTTCACAGATTTTTACTGTTCTCCATGTCTGTTTTAGCTTTTCCTTCTGTTTACTGTTTTCCGGTTCCACAGCAGCCAGTAACAGACTTTTCAAAACAAAAGCATGTGAGCAACATGCGTTAACGCGTGATAAAATAAATGTCTGCGTTAATAAATAATGCGGTAACGCAATAATAATGCGTTGACTTGCCAAGCCCTTATATATATATATAGATAGATAGATAGATAGATAGATAGATAGATAACCTAGAGGTATCATTTTTAGAAGGCAGAGTTGAGATTATATAAATCAAATACTTTCTGTAATGCCATGAGTGAAAAACCATGTAGATCACTTGTCTTTACTGAGAAGTTTGCTTCTGTGCAGCGCAAAAGTGAGAAATGTCGAGATGGCTAACGGGGACCAGCTGAACCTGAGGGTAATCTTGGAAGAAATGTTTCATCAACTTGAGCGCTCCATTCCTCAGCAGATTTGCATCCCCTCCTGCTCGCCTCATCTTTCCAACTTTCTCACTCTGTAATTTGATGAATGACCCTGAACAGCTGTCAGTGTAGCGACATTTAATGGCTTCTGCAATCACTGTGACACGTCTGCGGCAAACAGACCCCTTCACGTTCCTCTGTCATGAAGCAGCACAAACATTTTTAGGATTTTGCTCAGTCACTGGAAAACTTGTTTCTACAAATAAGTGGATGAGATATCTTTTGAACTTCAAAGTATACTTATGTGAAATAGTGATGACAGCATTCTGGAAACCTCCCAGGCAGGATTTTAATAAAACTTTTTTTCTAAATGTCTGATGAATGAAATTAATATGAATTCTATTCATCCGTGTATCCATAGTATTTTCCCCCTATACCACAGCATTCTCCAGCCCGGGTCCTCGAGGGTCACTGGCTTGCATGTTTTACATGTTTCCCTGCTCTAACGTATGATTCAGATAAATGGATTACCGCCAGCTTGTCCTCAGGATCAACGCACATCTGTTAATAACCCATTAATTTAAGCCTAATGTGCTGCAGCAACATGTGTTGGAAAACATCAAAAATATCCAGGGCAGTGGTGCTTGAGGACCTGGACTGGGGAACACTGCTGTACAAGGTCAATGAGGAGCATTAATCGAGCAAGAGTTGGGTGACACCCTGGACGGCTACGTCATTAGTAATGGGATTTATATTGAGAGAATAGCTTGTTATGTAATATACGGACAAGATTTACATACCAGGGTTTGAAACAAACCAGCCTGCAGGTATGAGATTAGATTTAGTAAAGGGAATCATAAAATTTGTGGTAGTAATATTTATTTAGAAGATATTTAATCATTTATTCCAGTTATTCAGGGACTTTTACCAAAGTCCCAAAGATTTTAAGCCAAGTTGAGATAAGTTTCAAAGGCACAGCGGGGGGTTGCACTCTTACTGATGACTGACTGGAAGCCTTTGGCTGACAAGTTTAATTTCTTCACTGCTTGGCACAAATTGAAGATAAATTTGGGAGTGCACATATTCTCCTGACTGGATTCAGTTTCAAACTTGAGCAAACAAAAGTGTTGTTTGTCAAACTTATGAGCAATACCAGTCGAGGTTTGAAGCAGTTAGTGAGCTTTGATTTCTGAGCACTTACCTGCTCTGTGAAAATATTTGGTTTAATTTTTTTTCCCTTTCCTTTTCTTCCCCAAGACTTGTTCTGCTTTTGGAGGGAAAAAAATCCACACCTAACAATGGCATACTCTCATGCCAGAAAGAGAGAAAAACAAACAAAAAGAAAAAAAAATCAATGCACACCTTGCAGTAGGCCTGTATGAAGAAATCGTGACAGCACATATAGATCATTCTGATGCCTCAAGGCTTTCAGCAAAAGCTAATAAAATTATTTTTCATTTCAGTACTGTGTTATTACCATCTGTTGTATTTTTGTTCTGCTGAGTTTTCTTTGTGAGCTCTGATGATGAAAAATGGCACACAGCATTACAGAGAGCACATTTTGAACACATTTTCTAATTTAGCACATCATGTTGACATTTTCTCATGTGTGCCATCACTATATTGTATTTAATAGCCTTCGTGCATTTAACGTTATACCTTTCACCGAGAATGCAATAACACTGAACCCTTTATTTGACAACTCTTGTAATGATCCCATTATAACGATCCCACAGTTAGTGTCAATTATTGTTTTTCATCTGCGTGTCTGAGAGTTTTTTTAACCTTAGCATATATTTTCTGTTCTTATTATTCTGGCTAATGAGATTACTTCTTGTTCCACCACAACTGTTCATAAAAAAACACTTAGCAACGCATTGCATGGACCTTATTACTTCATAAGGTCTGGTTTCACGTCGCTATTTATTCATATTGTGTACCTATTGCCCAGTGTCTTGGGGGTCAGGCTATTTTTGTGCTGATATCCTATAGTCCCAGGCTGGCATTAGGGATACATCACCTGAGGTAAAGCAGAAAAGTGACGATTTGTTGAGCAAGTACTTTTCTTACTTCACTGAACAGCAACATCAGGTTAAGTGCATCTGGTCACACAATCATATGAAATGGTACCAGTGTATGATGTCCTGGGGTCATTGAGAAGTTGCATGGTATACAGATCTGCGTACCTGTGTCAGCTGGTCAATGAGCCATAAGTGCACTCATGCACATCTGGACAATTTGATAAATTGAGCAGTAAAATCTGTTTGAGAATGTTGGCTGCTACTTCCTCCCACAGCAACTGGTTCACTGCTCAGTGTAGATCGACAGTGTGGATGGGCAGAAGTATTTGCACCATCTGAGGCTACCAGGCCTCATGGGGGACTCTGTGCAGGCTACATGTGGGCAGCTGGCTTCAGTCTCTCAGCCAGTGTAAGGACCATAGTCAACTGAAAAACCAGCTGTCACTTTTGCTGCTGTGAAAGCTTGGTTCTCCTCTTCAAACAACAAATTGTAATCAAGTACTTTTGGTCATTATGAATCCTCTTTTAAGCATGGAAGATCTATCAATACACTTTTTCTTCTGAACCCCAAATTTCATTGAATATGCCATATTCCATAGATCTCCAAAGTGCTCGGTTATGTGCCATGGGTAGGAGGTTCAAGGCTGCACTGTAGGTGTTTGATAGAGGAGATCCAAGTCCCCCCCTCCTCTTTAATGTCAAGTTTTCCCATTTAAATAGATGGCTTCTTTTATCTCTTCTTTTATTATATCTGTCTTCTTTGTCCAAAATATGTACATCTTCAAAACAATGTCCCTTATCCTTGAGATGCAGGTGGCTCTCCGGTGATATGTCATGTTTGTTAAATTGTTGTCTAGTTTTTCTGTTGTTAATGTATTTTACACTCCTCACTGCTGTGTATACAACAACGCTCAGTTTCTGTTATAAGTTCTAGCTGTACAATTCCAATTCCAAAAACATTGGGACACTGTGTATAACTTAAATAAAAACAGAATGCAATGGTTTGCAAATCTCATAAACCCATTTTTTATTCCCAGTAGAACATAAAGAACATTGCAGATGCTGAAACAGAGACACTGTACTGTTTCATTTCAAAGAGGCAGATCCTCTTGGATGTAAAGATGGGCAGAGGTTCACTAATCTGCGACAAACTCCATCTTTGTCAAACTGAAGACTCCAAAGATCCCACCATCTGCAGGATATAATATCATCAAAAAATTCAGAAAATCAGGAGGAGTATCTGTGTGCGAGGGATGAAGTCTTCGGGCCCTCAGGCAGCACTGCATTAAAAAGCAGGTATGATTCTCTACTGGACATTACTGCATGGGCCTCAGAAACACTTCCAGAAACCACTGTCAGTGAACACAGTTAGGCTGACAATCCACAAATGCAAGTGAAAGCTGTGTCATGTAGAAAAGGAGCCACATGTGAACAAGATCCAGAAACACTGCCTTCTTGTTTCTTCTCTCGCGTCCCAGCTTTTTTGGAATTGGGGTTGTAAAAAGCAACTTACGAAGAAACTAGTTTAAAATAAACTTTTTGAAAAGTATTTATCAGCTACTTGGTGGCTGATCAACCATGCATAAACACAGCTGACTTGTTTTAGTCAATCAACTAGATGTCTTCACTAAAGGTCTTAACCAGTTTAGTTGATGTTGAATGAAACAAGTCAGCTGTGTTTCTGCATGGTTGGAACAAAAACCTGCAGCCACACGACCCTTTCACGGATCAGTTTGACACCCCTGTTCTAATCTGTGCAGTAAAATGCAATGACTGATGGTATCAAAACACAAGATTGAGGTCCAGCAGAACTTGTATGGATACTTATCCATTGTCTGAGGCCATTAGGAGGTTGTTAGTGACTCTAACCAGTGGTGTTTCGGTGCTATGATGTATTCTTATCCCTGACTAAAAATGTTTTAGTAAATCTCTTCTGTCCGCCCTAACTGGCCTGCGACTGCTTTTTCCAGAATTTTCAAGATAAATGGGATGTGATGGCCAGGTCCATCACAAAGGTGGTTTAGGTAATAGCCACACAGCTCAATTTTTTTTAGGTTTGTTTACGGTTTATGTTATGAGTTCAGCATTTGTTTTATATCTTCACATTACACTGTATTCTAAGTGACGCGCACACATTTAGTTTACGCTGTTACGTCTAGATGGATGGTTAATTTTCTTTTGTTTTGAGTTATTTCCAGTTGCAGTTGCACCTCTGCTCCTATGGAGCAAGCCTGGGGACTGCCAACAAGGTGGACCAAACCATCATCTGATGTCATGGGGGGGGAAATTAGCGTTAATGTGTGTTATAGAAAAGTGGCCCTTAGGTCAGCGTGACGTGACGTTTGTTTGAATAATGTTAAGTTAGGTTAGTTAAGTTAAGTTAGTTTCTGTTCATTTTCTGTGTTCCTCCCCCTTCTTCTGTTTGGTAGGCTGATCAGCCACTTTTTAAGTTCCCCTTTGTCTCATTTTGTTAGGTCAGTTGTTTGCGTTAGTATTCTGTTATGTTACTAGGTTTTTTAAGTATGGTTGTGTTAGTTTGACCTCTTTTAAAGGCCCATTTTTGCTGGTTATTTTGAGTTTATATTTTTTATCTTTTTGTTAAAAAAAATAAAACCTTTTTTAAGCTCAAGCTGTGCCTGCCTGTCTTTTGACTGCTCGGTCCCTCACATAGGAGGTTGGTGTATATTTTGCTAAAATGTCTGGGTAGATGGCTTTTTGAGTAAAGGTTTGATTACTGTTACTATAAAAAGCTGTGGTTGATATCCTGATTTTAGGGATAGGTTAATCTGATCTAATATTGACGTACCAATGAAAGAGAACATTATTGAGTAGTCGAGTTGGGATGGGGTCTAATAGATACATGGATGGTTTAGCTTTACTGATTGAGGTCAGCTTAGAGAGGTCTATTGGAGAGAAACAGTCTAGAGCAGAGGTGTCCAAAGTCAGTCATCGAGGGCCGGTGTCCTGCAGGTTTTCAATGTTTCCCTCCTTCTACACACCCAGATACAAGTGGCTGTGTCATTAACAGACATGTGCTGACCTTGATAACAAGATGACGGACATTAATTAGGATCAGGTGTGTTAAAGCAGGGAAACATGCAAAACCTGCAGGACACTGGCCCTCTAGGACCAACTTAGGCCACCCCTGGTCTAGAGTCAGGTCAGGAGGAAGTTACTGACGCTGTAGAAACACCTACAGCTGTTGTTGGTGGGCTTGGTTGATTTCTTCTCTAATTCTGATTTTACTGTTAAAGAAGCTCATAAAGTCTTCACTACTGAGACTTCAGGAATGCTCAGCTCAACAGAGTTGTGACTCTTTGTCAGCCTGGCTACAGTGCTGAACAGAAAACGTGGGCGATTTATGCTTTCTTCTGTTAACAATGTTATTACTAGACTATGTTTCCTTATGAGTTGTAATGTTGAGAATGTTGAAGTTGAATGTTGTGAAATAATGATTGGACAGCAGGGGAATTTAGAGGCAACACAAACAAATGATTAGGTTCCGTACTGTAGGCGAGGACAAGATCAAGGGTTGGGATTAAAGCAGTGTTTCGGGTGGTTTACTTTTTTCAAGACGCCCAGTGATTCTAAAATCAGAATTAAAGGCTGATTTAAGGCTATCACTGTTAACATCAACGTGAATGTTAAAGCTATTGTAGTAAATGGGTTGTGTTATCCTTTTCACAAACAAGGATATTACATTTGGTGACGAGGAAACTGGTGAGCTCGAAAAATGCTGTTGGAGGAGAAAACAGCTTGAGAATTCTACAACGCAGATTCTCAGCTAATGGCAGACTGCAAGGGAACAGAAGCGGCTAGAGGAGCTAACAATGCTGAAGCTGCTAGACCACAACCTAACAACGCTGAAATGGCTACATCCATGGTAGGAACTCTCATGGCTTTCAAGAGTCACACACAGACTTGGAAAGAATATTGCAAAATTTTGGAACACTTTTTTGAGGCAAATGTAATTGCTGAAGCAGGAAGAAAGTGGGCGATACTGCTAAGCTCAGTTGGTAGCAAGAAGTACAGATGATGAGGAACTTGCTAAGCCCAGAGAAGCCCGGCGATAAGACATTTGCGCAATTGACTGAGTTGCTCCAATCACAATTACAACCCAAAGCCCAGTGAAGTAGTCTGGAGATTTAACCCTTTGGGCAAGAAAAATACAATTTTGATATGAAGATTTCAAAAGGCTATAATTTTAAACCAGTTTGAGATAAAGGTATACTGTCAAGAGAAAATTGTTCAGTATGACTCAAAGTCTGTGATGGGAGTGAAATTATTCAAATAATTTGCATATTATGACGTCACAAGGTGGCAGCCATATTGGCAAATGTTCAATTTTGATATCAAGGTTTCAAAAGGCTATAATTTCAAAGTGGTTTGAGATAAAGGCATACTGTAAATGAGAAATATCTTCAGTATGAACCAAAATTTGGAATGGAAGTAGATTTGTCATCTAATTTGATTACTGTGACATCACCTGCCCAAACCTGTCTAGTAATCCTCAATTTCAGATTTTTCCTCAAGCCCCATGCACAAGTTTGAAAGCTTTCATTTCAGGGGCAATCCCATCATCAAAGTCATGAAATCTGGAGTTTGGTTTTCAATATGTTTCCCTTTCAAAAAAAACTGGTGGTCATGATCTGTTTGTTCTGATGACAGAGTAAGAGCTTAGGCTTCCAGAATGTTCATGAAGCATTTGGAAAAGGGATGAAATCAAGGGGCTCAGAATTTGTCAGATGTCTCCACAAAAACCAACAGGGTCATCAAAATTTAGGATCCACTTTCGATACTCTTTCTCTTCTCTTAAGAACTCCCAGCCGCCACCATCATCATTACCGTGATTTCCGGTGCGCCATTAGCGGTGTGTTTTTCCTGCGGCTTCTCCCGCATCTGCCAGGACCGCGGTTGTTTTCATCCCCACAACATTTTTCCATATTTGCGGTGTCATGAGCCCCCTGACACCTCAACCTGCTTGGCTTCCACCCCGGCCACCCTGAGGTGAAGCATCCGATATACAATGTGCTGATTGTGGTTATGACATGGGGACTTGCCCTCACTACTAATGTCAGTTTCTGCTTCACTGGCCAACTGCATGTCTTCCTCCTCAGAATCAGAGTTAGCCAGTACCTGACAAGGTACTTCGTGGTCGGTAAACCAACCTCTTGACATTGTGAGTAAATTAAAAAACACTCTTTCCGCTCTGCTCCGCTCCGCTGCAATTGCACTACTGCCACTGCTTCACCACGCGTCTCTGTGCCAGAGGGTGTTTTACAAACTCATTTTATGCTAAAACTTTGAAAAGCGCCACCTCCAAAAATGGTTCTCAGATTATAGGCACACATGTAGAAAAAGTAGAAACAAGATTCGGCATCTGACCTAACAATTTTGCGACTTTGGCGCTTAAAGGGTTAAGTTTAATTCAAGGTTGAGAAAGGCAAATGAGGCTGTGTTACGGTAAGGCTGTGTTGAGGGAGCTATTGTAATTATGGAGCCAAGCTGAAGGAGATGCTACGCGACAGGCTCGTGTGTGGCATTGTGGATGATCGCATACAAAGGCGATTGTTTGCGGAGCCTGGGCTGACATACAACAAAGCGTTGGAAGAAGCACAATCCACCGAGGTCGCAAACAAAGATGTGCAAGATTTGCAAACAAAGACGTTGGATAGTACAGTAAACAAAAATGCAATACCACAGACAGTGCATAAAGTGCATGTAAAACCTAAATGGCAAAACAAGGGTGGTTCAGAGGCATGTTAGAGGTGGTGGGGTGAACACTTGGCATGAGACTGTCATTTTCTGAATAAAAATTGCCACCGGTTTGGAAAAAAGGGGCACGTGAGGACGATGTGCAAGTCTGCACCTCCCAGCGACAAGCTGGGTTAAGGGGGAGGGAAGAAGGATGAGGCAATGGCAAAGAAAGAAAAAAAGACAGTACAGTGATCCCTTATTTTTCGTGGTTAATGGGGACCGGCGCCCCCCCGCGAAAATCTAAATCCGCGAACTGGAGGCGGAGCTCCCCAGGACTAAATCATGTGATTAAAATATGTTTAAAAACTGCAAAGAAGTAGCAAGGCACTGCAGCGAAACAAGACAAAGGCTCAACTGTGGTCTTTCTGTTACATTTCTTCGCTGTGAGAAAATGTGCACAACATCCTGTGATGCTTGGGTGATGCGTCTCGGCCAATCATCGCACAGATTCTAGAGTGCTGGGCCATCTGCATTTCTCGTGTTGCTTACAGGAGGCTGTGAGTCATCGTTTGATGTTTCGCTGGCAGCTGCGGCCTTCTGTCTGCTGTGGGGTGGATTTTCGCAGAATTTCCGCGATTTTTTTCTTAATATTTTATTATATTATATATTCCTGAAAAATCCGCGGGATCACTGTACACACATCACGTGGAGGAGTCCCCTGATCCACAATCCAGTGAGGAAGAGGTGTTTTCAATGCACAACCTAAAAGACTCAAAAATGACAAAAGTTGACCTCATTACCACACAGTTAGACATAAATGGACACAGTGTTGAATTCAAAGTGGATAAGACTGTAGCATTACTGTCCTGACAAAGACTGAATATGGCAAGTTGTGGACTGCTGGTAATGCACAGGAGCTACAGAACTGCTCATTGACCCTGAAAACATACACAGGTGAACATGTCGCAACCAGAGGGACAGCCAATGTAACGGTAACTTAACCAGACAAAGTCAAGCACTTACCAGTAGTCGTGGTAGGCTGGCAAAGCCTCAGCTAACTTTGCAGAATATGCTAAAGCAGACCAAAGAGGTATTTAAGGAGGAACTTGGAACCTGGACAGGCCCGCCAGACAAAATATGCATCAAAGAAGATGTGGCTCTAAAGTTTTACAAGCCCAGGCCCATACCTTATGCCATGAGAAAGAAAGTCGAAATGGAGCTAGAGAGGCTCACCAAGCAGGGCATAATTGAGTCAGCAAAGTTTTCAGAGTGGGCAGCACCAATTGTGCCTGTGTTAAAGCCTGACAATTTGGTACACATTTGTGGAGACTACAAACTCACAGTAAACTTAGTCTCCAAGCCAGTATCCAATACCAAAATTGGAGGATTTATTTCGAGAAGAAGCTGTCAGAAGGTGAGAAGTTCACGAAGCTGGACCTTAGTCACGCTTATCAACAAATCACGCTCATGACGAGGTCTCAAAGCCATATGTCACGATTAACACACACATAGGGTTCTTTCAATCACTTTCAGTCACTTACCATTGGGCGTGTCCTCCAGCGTGTCCTCCATTTCCAACCATCTTTCAATGGAATGATGGAAGGGTTGGTGCCGGGCATCCCAAATGTGGCAGTGTACCTAGATGACAACCTGTTGACAAGGCGGAGTGACCTACGAGCACCTGGAGACATTGAATTGAAGTTTTAATGCGGCTAGGAGAAGCAGGTCTTTGATTCAAGTGCAACAAGCGTGCCTTCATGGAGTGCGAGGCTGAGTTCCTTGGACACACCATGGATGCCTCTGGTCTCCGCGTTCTGCCGACGAGCACCTGCACCAAACAGTGTCACAGAGCTAAGAGCTTACTTAGGTCTACTCAACTACTACAACAGATTCTTGCCAAACCTGTTGACATTGTTAGCTCCCTTGTACAAGCTGTTACGGAAAGAGACACCGTGGCACTGGCATGAAGTGCAAAAGAGAGCATTTGAGGAGTCTGAGAGACTCATACAGTTGTCTGAAAGTGTAAGTGCATTACGACAGCCAGAAGGACTTGATCCTGTCCGTGACGCATTGCCTTACGAGGTAGGGGCAGTGTTATTACAGAGGAGAAAGAGCGACCAATCGGCTTCATGTCACAAACACTCACAGCGACGGAAACAAACTACTCACAACTACACAAAGAAGGACTGGCGGTGATGTTTGGCATACAGCAATTTCACAAGTACAAGTACAAGTACAGGAGGAAGTTTGTTATTTGTACAGACCACAAACCCCGACCGACACTCAAGATAATTTGTTTCTGCCTATTATTGTGATTTTTCATAGGTGTCAGCACTCGATAATTAATGGTATGCAAGGGTTACTTAACCAGTTTTACCTTGAGTCTCTTAGTTGTTAGTGACAGTCCTACTTTACCCTAGACACCCTTTTCTTTTGCAATGAGATGTTCCTTCTGCCATTTTTGTTACGGTTTGTATGCGGCCCCAAATGCACGACAGACACAGAAGTACGGTTTAAGGCACAAAGCCGTGTTTATTAGAATGATCCAAACAGTTAGATGCTGGAGTAGGCAACCCCGGCACCGAGGGTATCCAGGACTGGGAAGGGAATAAAGAAGTCCTATCTTCTGCCCCAGTGAACGCCACTGGAAGAAAAACCCACAGGAAAGTTCAGTGAGGTAATTCAACCAGAAATGTCTCTCCACAGGAAATACTCCACAGGAATGTAATCCACAGGAAGATAAATCCACAGGAAGGTAAATCCACAAGGAAGGTAAATCCACAAGGAAGGTAAATCCACAGGGTCGGAATCGCATGGAGGAAAACCTCCACAGACACAGACTCAGGGAAGTGAGGGCGAGTACTCACAGTGATCGAGACCAAAAACACACCCGGGGAAACGGCAAGAACTCGCACCGGAGCTCAGGAGCGATCGAGTCTATATGCCGTCCTGGATGAGCAGATGAGCTCCAGGTGCGTGATTAGTGACGAGCCTCAGGTGTGGAGGGGAGCGCGCCCCCTCGCGACGCCGAGCGCGCAGCTCCCGGGCCGCGCGCTGGGACGTGCTGGGAGCGTCCGCCTGAGGAGGTTGGGTCTGCTGCTCAGCGAGTGGAGTCCTGACAATTTTTGTCCCTTTTGAACTTAAAGGGGTCAAAGTCAGAGAAACTTTAGAGGGTCACATAGATCTCGAGCCAATTATGGAAAGGGTTACATTCATAAAAAAAGGGATCATCCTTGGTTTGTTTTCAGGATTGTTTCTTTGTTCTTCTATCAGTCCCTGTACGTCTGCAGTAAAGGATGCCAAATTGTGCTTCCTCGCTAACCTGTTTATACCATCATCATGCCTAAAACTCAGAATGATTAATCCTTAGAAACTCTTGACTTGGCTTTAGCTAAAAAAAAAAAAAAAGATATATAGTGCCTAAAGCTGAGAGAGATGGATTATCTGTATTTGTGGTAATAGAGAAAGCTGAGGTCTCATATGTGCATCATGCAAACATTTTGGGGAACAGTATGGTAAAAAATGAGTACATGATGATAAGCTGTTTATGAAACAATTGTTTCACCACTTTATTGCTACATATTTGAAACAATAGTCTTCATGAGAAGTCTAACAAGCAAAATTAAATTGCTTGTACCCCATTTCCTGACACAATGAAAGTTTGATTTGACTTATGCAGATCTGCTTTATTTTATCTATTTATTAAATGTGTTTTGAAAGTAGCTTCTCACCAATACTTTGCTTTTTTTTTGTTTCAAACAGAGAATAAGCATGCTGAAGTTAATAAATATAACTGTCTGAATTTCATAAAGTCACTGTACTAGATATTGCTGCTTCCTCTGGAGAGTTGCTCGCAGCAGCTGTATTTGTGTCAAAACAAAACACATCTGCAGGCCATGTGACTTAGTAAAAATGAATTCTTTGAAGCACTTTTCAACATTGCAAAGTGATAACTTTTTCACCAAATAAACTGCAATGTGGAGGGAAAAACTGAAAATTTCTTTTTATGTATTTTCCCTTTTTCACCATCTTTTTCCACATTCATCTTAGCTTTTATCACTTACTGATGCATTGCAGCTTTACTGTAACTCTTTGACAAATTACTTTCATCCTGGATAAAAATTCTTGTTGTCTGATTGAGTTATTAGGGATTCATTTCAAATACAATGAGGGGAAGGGAAAAAAGTATTATTCACCTGGGATTTAAACTCTTTTGAAGCATCTATTTTCTTGTATTGTTTCATTAAAATAAACATAACATAAAGGCTGCATACACATTTCACCTTGCCTCTATGCATTGTTTAAGGATTATTATTATTATTATATAATTATATCGTATAATCCAAATGTTTTGTATTTAATTTAAAACAATTTGCCAAACATGTCTTTAAGTAGATTTTATCCACCATTTTGTTCCAAAGACTGCACAATGAAAGATTGACTACATCTTGCCTTTGTGCACCCACAGCACCTCAGGTCCAGAATTCCAATTAAAGGAGACTTGTTGAGATTTTTTTTTTTTTTTTATAGACAACACTATGACCTGAAGTCTTAATGAAATGTTTAAAATGCTCAGAATACCCCAGGGATATAGTACAACAGCTCCATTTACAACTATTGCTTGACACCTCTGTGCATAGCAGCCTTATTAAGTAGTAAAAGAGTGAACAGTCTTTTGTATGAACCTTGGTTTGATCAAATGCAAAGTAAGTAAGCCAAGTGAGAATGTTAATGAGTTGGTTAATTCAAAAGACTTTTTTTGTGTTCAGTTTTCCATGGTCATAGGGGAGAAGATGAAGAGATGGGTGTTAGTGCTGAGAGAAGAGAAGAAATCAATATCTCACCATTTCACGTCTCTGGACTTTTTTTAGTAACTCCATGCAAAGGTGTTAATCACTGAGTCAATTGTTTCATTAATCAAGTGAAGTCCCTGAATGTGAGGACAGGTATTGCAGCTCTCTCCCTTTTTCCTCCCTGTCCTGTCCTTTTTGTGACATGTAGATAACTTTCATTAAATAAGAGAGGAGATAGAGGTGACTGTGCTACATGGAGCCAAATCTCACTGGGAGGCTGTCAGGCTGAGTTCCAATACCCCAAAGTCTCCTGTCCTGATCATCTTGTTTCCTCAGCTGGCAGCTTGAGGATGACAGGACCAGTTTTGTTCTGACAGGATCTTTCACCCATCTTAGTCTACTGAAATCTTAGGAAGCTGAGCAAATAAGTGCATAAAATTTGTGATACAATTTGCGATATAAATAACTTGCATTTCGTCTACCTCTGTATGTTCAAATGAAGAGGAGCAAGCTAAGCTGGCTGAGGGGGTATTTTACAAGCATTTCAGTCACATTGACAGCACCGCCCTGATATATTATTTAGGCCAACCTTGCAGACTGACCAGCTTACTTGTACTTTCTTGTTATATTTGCCCCATTTGGTCTATCACATCATGTGCCTTTTAAACAATGAAATGAAGAGTGTGAAATGTTTGCTATTGTTAGCTGGTAGCACAGTGTAGTATCATTATATAGTGATACATTAGTGGAAATATCATCACAATAAGCCTATAAGTCATTATTTAGTGACATATAAGGACAGTTATTGTGTTATTTTTGGCCCTCTTGTGAAACTGCAATGTCAGTACAGTTGACCAACATAGCTTTTATACATCATAAGACTGGTTATAGAGGTTAACAGAATTGGTCATGATGATGACAGACTGTTCTGGAGCCTCTGGAGCTTATTGTGCAAAGAAGCAAAGAAGGATACATCATAAAATGAACAACCCTGAGCATCCTTTCACAGTACAGGAGTTCAACATCAGTGTCTTCGTTCAGAGGCTTCTTCACATCCTCTGCAGCACAGATCACTTCAGGAGATACTTCCTGCCCTGTAAGGAAACTTAAACATGACAATGGTTTACTGCAGCAAATAATTTCACTTCAGGGATGATAGTGTTATAGAATTGAATTGAACTGAACTGAATGAAGATTAAAACTAGAAAAGCACTCGGAGAGCGCAGACCTCCGCCAAGTGCAACAATTCCCCCATATAGCGATTTACAAGATAAAGTTGCGATAAAATTGCAATAAAATCCGCATTCAGATCTGGATCAGCCTTTGAAATTTGATAGAGGTTCCCATTCTCAATCCCTGAGTGAAATTTCATGAGTTTTGGGCAATAATTAACCGAGATATTGAGAAACAAAATCTTCGGCCCCATTGACCGCAATGTTATCGAAAATTTGAAAGTGATCCAGAATTCACGATTTCTTCTGGATCACACCCAAAATGAAATCAGTTCTTCCTTTTCACATTTCTGACAACTCCTGTAAATTTTATCCAAATCCATATATAACTCTTTGAGTCATCTTGTACACAGACAGATAAACGCCGGCAAAAACATAACCTCCTTGGCGGAGGTAAAAATATATTTTCAGAACTCAAGAAATATTTGTCAGTTTGAAATTTTACTAAATACCATTTCATCAAAATAATACAGATGCAACATAACTACAGCTACTGTATATGGTACCCATTACTGCAGTTTTATAGTGTTTTAATTTGGTTAATGTATTTGTAAAGGCCTTTTGGAAACTGATCTTTATATGACCCTGAGCAGCTACAGCATATGTAGCTTACTGATTCTCACAAGATGTGAGGGTGGAGGTATGGTGGAAAGAAGACGTGGTTTCAACTTCTCCTCTGCATCATTCTGCAAACTCTGCTTCACAACTGCAGTCGCCCTTTATCTTCTTGATAAAGACTAAACTTCTACCGACTCAGAAAACTGTTTAACCTCCTTTCTGAACCCCTTATGTAAAATGTGTAAAATGTGTAAAACCATTGTGAATACTCAATATGCAGATAAAAATTACCATGATAAAGCTGAACATGATCGTGAAATACTCATTTCAGTCCATGCAAAAATTGAGAAGTGTGATACAGTAGCTTAACCCCTCTCACATATTCTGTACTTGATTATTTTGATCATGCATGAAGTCTGATCCATGAAGAAGAGTCTGATGGCTGAGAAAATCCTCTAGCAAAGGCACGTAGTTATTAACATTCTCACAGGGACCTGAGATAAGAGATGAGAAAAGCCAGAGTGCATGTGAGAGACAAATAAAGGTGAGATGGAAGATTTCTTCTCACTGAGATAATCATGTGAACAGATGAGCCTGGCTCAGACCAATTTCTGTAGCTCACCAGCAAAACAGTGTTGACAAATGCAATAGAGGACAAGGGGAAAGATTATGAGCATGGTGGAGGAAAAAGCTCTGGAGTGGTGAAAGCTCTTAATGTTCTTGAATTGAGAAGGGAAAGTGGCACTTGGCACAACTGAGAAGCCTGGCTGAGGTCTCGGCCTTTTGGGTCTGCCACAGATCCGTGAGTCATGTGTACGCCATGCATCAATGCGCACATGTTTAAGCAGTTTGCACATGTTTCTTAATGTATGAACAGACTCCTGTCTAAAAGGGGGGGGTTAATTTTGGAGAGGAGACATGCTTGTAAGCTCCCTCTACTGTAGGGTTGACAGGATGAATTCCTTAGAGTTTAATGCCAGGCAGAACACGTTGAAGAAAACAGGAGAAGACTTTGACAAGTCTCTTTGGGTGTGAACAGAACAAACTTGGACCCGAGTTCATTTTCCGATGAGTTTTGCGCTGAATACCAAATTTGCTTTAATGACTTCTGAGCCTAAAATCCTGCAAAATTGTCACATCGAATTTCTGTAGTTCCTCCACTGAAGTTTTTTCAGGGAAAAGATGAGACAAATCAAAGGAGAAAGGGGATAGATAAAAACATTAGATAAAGGATCCTAAGGCAGGAATAATACCTGTCATATGTTGTAAGGGGGAAAAAAATGTGTGGCAAAGCTCTCATCCTTAATCACATTTTTTTCCCCTATGACAGGATTCATGGGTCATTCTGTAACCTTAAATTGCAATGTCAGTTTGAATCAAAATAAAAGTGAATGTCAAAAGAAAATAACCTGAACTGCATATAAATGAGGAAAAGGACGTTCCAGTGTTGCAGCAGTTTATGCCACTGCATCCGAAGAAGCCATAACTTCCATCATTTATCATTGTTAAATGATACCTTTTCTCTTAGTTGCTCTAATTTAAAGGTACGTTAAACTCTGTACCATGCCCAGCCACGATTGACCCCTAAAGTCTGGTTTGTTTGACTAATATGAGGGCTCAGTCCAGTACTAAAGAACAGCATGACTTCTGGTCTCTGGCTCAGTTGGAAGAGCTGTATCTGGGCATGGTATGGTAGAACCATGGGTTGAACAAACATGTGGAATAGGGCACGTACAACGAATCCATCACATAGGGGCAACAGTTCTTCATGAGAATCATTTGAGAACATAGCATAATCCAGAAATTCAAAGAGGCGAGAGGGTCTTATCTGACAAGAAATCCTTCACAGTTAACCAAGCTAAAACATGATGATGTATGTATGCACAAGCGTGCTGAAGCACGATGGAGACTGGAGTTATGTGAGTGGGGGCCAGTGGGAGAATCGGGAAGGAAGGTCAATCATCCCTGTGCATGACACAATACAACTTGCCGAGTAAGTGCACCTGAAGAGAAAATCCAAACAGGCACCAGAATGAAGTCTGAGACGATGAAACTAGAATAAATATGAGTCCCAAGTTAGCCAACTTGCATGCCTGCAGTTTTTAGCGATCTCATGCTCTTTCTTCAAGCTCTTACAACTTTTTGCAGAACTGGCAGAATGTAAAATCTCCATTTCATTAAGAGTGCGAATAGTGTCTTTGACAGTTGGTGTCAAAAATATGCAAGAGGTCTATTACTAAGCCACTGGAGAAGCACACTGGAGGGGTAACCTTAAAAAGCCTTTAATAGCAGTTGACATCTTTTATTAATTTTTCAATTCCTTATTTAGATTTTGGCTATTAAATGGACACTTGTTATAACATTACACTGTTTAACAGCATTAGCAGGTTAATGGATATTTAAAGGCAATGAAACTGTTGCACAATCATAAGTCTTATCTGGAAAAAAAACTGACAGATGAGTGATTTGGTAAAAGCTGCCTCAGGCTTAGCTCAAAGCTAACTTTTGTGGCCTGAAGCTAGAGAACTGGATTTAAAGAGAAAAAAAATATTGTTGTAGTGAGTGGAAATCAGTCGTGTTGGGAGACCCTTGAGGATACTGAATGAAATCCTCTTTTTTTCCCCCCTCTGTGCTCTGTAAAGGAGTCAAGGATTAAAATGTAACACAGCACAGAAATGGCACCAAAATGTAATGCTCAACATTGAGCTTGGCAAGGTTTCACACCATATGAGGCAGAGAATAAAGAAAATCTCCCAAGGGTATGAATTGAGTGGCCTTGTTTTTCTCCCTTGTCTCCTAGCCTGAATGTACTGTTCTGCACACCTATTGCTGTCTAAATGAGATGCATATTTGGTTCATCATTGTCTGCTGAAGTGGAAAGGTAAATACACTGCCTGGCCAAAAAAAAGTCACCACCTCAGTTTAACTAAGCCAGGGGTGACCAACTCCAGTCCTTGAGAGCCGCAAACCTGCATGTCTTAGATGTTTCCCTGCTTCAGTGTGCCTGATTCACATGAATGGGTTGTTAACAGCTTTGTGCAGACCTGGATGACAAGCTGATGATGATCCATTTATTTGAATCAGGTGGGTTGAAGCAGGGAAACATCTAAGACATGCAGGGTTGTGGCTCTTGAGGACCAGGCTTGGCCACCCCTGAACTAAGCAACTAAGCAAACAAAAGCAACAGTAGAACTCAGGGCTATGTTTAATAGTGAAAGTAAATGCATTTCCATGCGTACAATGCAAAGGGAACTCAAGGGATTGGGACTGAACAGCTGTGTAGCCTTTAAGAAAACCACTAATCAGTGAGGCTAACCAGAAAAAAAGCCTTCAGTTTGCTGGGGGGCATCAAGATTGACTCTGGAGTAATGGAAGAAGGTCATGTGGTCTGATGAGTCCAGATTGACCCTGTTCCAGAGTGATGGGAGCATCAGGGATAAGAAGAGAGGCAGATGAAGTGATGCTCCCATCATGCCTAGTTCCTACTGTACCAGCCTGTGGGGGCAGTGTTATAATCTGGGGTTGCTGCAGTTGGTCAGGTCCAGGTTCAGCAACAGTATGAGCTCAAAGAAGGAGGTCAGCTGACTACCTGAATATACTGAATGACCAGATTATTCCATCAATGGATTTTTTTCTTCCCTGATAGGACGGGCATATTCCTAAGATGACAATGCCAGGATTCATTGGGCTCAAATTGTGAAAGACTGGTTCAGGGAACATGAGACATCATTTTCACACATGGACAGAGTCCAGACCTGAACCCCATTGAGAATCTTTGGGATGCTGCAGAAGGCTTTGTGCAGCGGTCAGACTCTACCATCATCAATACAAGATCTTGGTGAAAAATTAATGCAACACTGGATGGAAATAAATCTTGTGACGACATTGCAGAAGCTTATCGAAACAATGCCACAGCGACTGCGTGCTGTAATCAAAGCTAAAGGCGGTCCAACGAAATATTAGAGTGTATGACCTTTTGTTTTTGGTGGCAACTTATTTTTTTTGACCAGGCAGCGTATTTGCATTATGCTGGAAAGCTGCATTGCTCGTCACTTCCCATTAATGTTTTAACTCATATCTCCTTGCACAACTACAACATATTTGTTTTAATTGTTTTGGGTTTTTTTTTTTTTAAGTTTTTGTTTTTTCTTTTTTTTTTTTTTTTTGACTTCATGCATGCCAAAACTCTGACTATATGTAAGTCATCTACAAGGTGTGATGCTCATATAACTATCATTATTCCAATCGGACTCAAGTGCACTTAACCACGTTGTGTCTTCAAAATATATGTTACCATTACTCTTCAGAAGAGAGTGATTAGATGTCATGAACGTGCTCAATGTTCTTCAACTGACCCTGTTTGATTTCACCAGCACTTTTCACTCTTCCATTTTATCCACACCATTAAATCACTGACATTTCTGTGATTAGTTTTCAAGATGGGCAATTATTCCCTTCCTTGATCTATGTTACAATAAAGTGTTCTCATACAGGTTGCAAACATTTATTGATTCTCCCTTGAGAGCAGATGAGTGTATCTCTGGAAAGAAACGAAGTGTGAATGCTTGGATAAGCACGTCAGGATGTACAGTAGCAGGGTTAGTCAAAGCCCATGTGGATCCCTCCGTGAACTACATCACTAACAACTAGTCAAAAACTAGTATTAATGTAGTAATAAACAATAGTAATAATACTAATAAAAGTTGTTATAAATAGTAATAAATAGTACAAAATTGGCTGCTACTCAAAATGATGCAACCAAAAATAACGCATAGTACATATTTGAAATAAAGATGTAAGGACTTGAGCATGAAAAAACATAATATTGAACTGAATATATACATGAAGTGTTTGCAGTTTATCTTGCCTTCTTAGCACTTCATCTCCTTCTGGACAGAGCAGACTCTGGTAACTTGCAAGTTTACGTCGGCACCTGCCTCCCACGGACATTTAAGAAGCAACATAAGATTGAACACTGTCCTCTTACGATCTCCAGCATCATCAGGCTGAGAGACAGTCGCTGTGATTTACACTCTGTCAGGTATGAATTACTGTTTTTCACGCATGACAAGGCATGAAATATCAGTTTTGGGGCGCAGTTTTTTGGAATACAATTGTATGAATAAAAATAGATGCCCATGCGGTAGCATGTCAAGACAAAGGGTTAATATGAATTCAACAGCTGCATGCAAATGTTTGAGCACTCTTTAAAAATCTTTCTGTGACTAGTTGAATGCTTAAGTTGAATCAGTATTCAAAGCTGCGGTCTTACATGAAGTATTATTTTCAACATTTTAAGCATGAGCTTTTCCTAATTCTTCTTTAGAAATATAAGGATAAAGGAAAGAAGCACTGTGTGCAGGTTGAGGCACCCCAAAGGGATTTGAGCTCTCATGTAACTTTATCTCAGACCTTAATTAGCTTGTTAGAACCTTGTACACCAGACCGATAATCGACTGTTGGGAACATCCGAACTCTTTTGTCTTTTTTCAGGTCTGTTTAGTTAGAGACATCATAGATAAACTCTATATGTAAATTGTCCTTGACATACTTAAATAAATTTGAATGATTAATAAAAGCATAACTGTTCAAAACAATATATTAGTATATATAATATATCAGTCAGGACTAATAATGTCCTGACTGCTGAAGATTATGTTATTTATGTTTTTTATAGGGCTGTCAAACGATTTAAATTTTTAATCTAATTAATCACAAGGTTTCTTGAATTAATTTCGATTAATCACAATCCTAAATATTATTGAAAAATTCACATTTACTGTGTACTGTTCTCAGAACAGAAAGATAAATGACAAGAAGTGGATCTTACATTTGGTTTTTATTAATGACAAATCTAAAAAGTAATTTCATTCTCAACAATTCTGGCAACTTAGCCATTGGTCTTTTTTTTTTTTTTAGCAAGTACAGGATAGGTGAATGGAACGTAGCTTGAGCCATGCATTGTTAGTTTTTTCTTGGCGGGAGGAAAGGTCTTTCATGAATATTGTCTTAAATTTCACCACATATGCAGGGTCTTATCAGAAACCTTCATAATTTGATGCAGGTGGCAGAGGCCTCTCCACCCAGAATCTCAATTACATACCTGCAGTAGAATAACAACCGCACGCACACACACGAGATATTTGAACACCAGTTGGTATGCCGGCAAATCAGTTAAACATTCCAATTTGAGCTTGATTAGTTCAATTTAATTTTCAATTTGCACATTATATGTACATTCCTTACCTGCAGGTCTCTAGAAGAGTGCTCAGTCTCTGCAGTTGTGTTCCCATTCTGGTGGTGTCAGCATAACCAGTTTGTGGCGTTGTTGGTCCAGGGTTGCTTTAATTGCTGCGTGATTGCGGGTCAGGCACTTGATCATTTCCAGCATTGAATTCCACCATGTTGGCACGTCTTGGATCAGTGGCTCCTGCTGCTGTCTTAGGGCCACTTGCTGTGCTCTAAGCTCCATGGTGTTTGCTGCGCTGTGTCTGAAATGACCGACAATTCTGCGACACTTGGCCAATACATTTGTAAATCCACGTAAATCTTGGGACTCCTCCGTCTCGCTCACGTCAGACAACTGAATTGTGGGTAAAACAGGGCGGGCGAGAATGCGTTAATGCTTAAAAAATATATTGCGTTAATTCCAGAAATTAATCATCAACGTGTTCATTTTGACAGCCCTAGGTTTGCCCTAATGTGTATGTTCCAAGTTGAATATTCAAGTTGAATGCCATCTTTCTGGCATGTTGCCCAGACGCTAATGATGTAAAGAGAAACAGCAGGGGGGGGGGGGGGGGGGGCTTTCATCACTGCTGATTTTTAAAATTTGTTTGGGAGCTTGCATTAACCCTAAGGCCAAGATGCCACTCTTTTTTTTTTTTTTTTTTTTTTTTTTTTTTTTTTTAAGTCAAATGATGTAAAACTCCTCAAACCAATTACCAGCTATGTTCTGTTAGCAGGAGATGCTAGAAAGTGTAAGTAACTGATGGCCATAAAGGCTATAAAAACAAGTTGATCTTTGCAAGTTCAACTTCTCATCTTTTACATACTGAGCCACTGTATATTGACAGTAACACAAATTTTGCAGACAACTTCATATTCCCAACCTGAACCATTCTAGAACCCATATTAAAAAATAAATATCACAACGAATGGTAATGAATTCCCTTCTGGAACCAGAGGGCATCATGTGACCAAAGCATCTGGGAAAATTGTCCTTCAGTTTGGCAAAATATGGCTTGTTCACTTGTGCTCTCAGTAGCAGTGTGAGGCTTCTGTCTGACTCTGCCATCCTTTGAATGCAAGCCAAGACCTCCTGTCTGCTACTAAGGTACTACAAGATCGCAGCTGCATGGTGCTGTAAAGAGAATATTCAAATGCCTGCAGTTAAATTGGGCCCTGTGGTGTGCTGTATCTGTGTCTGTTTAATCACGTGTTTTGGTGTCCTTGTTAAATGATCCTGCAGTGTGTACAGTCAGTGGGTTTGTTGCGTTTACACTCACTTTGAGGTGAGATATCCACATGCCAGTGGATCCGGACCAACTACCTCTGTTAAATATTTAATTGTAAAATGTGTCCTGTGCATGTTGTCTCTGAATTGGTTTGACCTGAATCATCCCTTCAAGGGGGCAGCAGATGATGATGATATTGATAGTGTAATAATTTCCCCAGCTTGATAGGCCAGTTGATGTCTTTACGCAGGGAATGTGGTCGAAGCTTTGCAGTTTCACCAGCACAGACGGCGCTGAACATGGATTACAGCATTATTGGAAACCAGTGGGGCCAGGGATACAAGCCAAGCTTTAGCAAAGCTCTCAGTTTTGTGAATGCACACAAACACAGTTGGGGGGGGGGTGAATTTAAGTTGAATGTAATCCACAGAAAATCCTCTCCTGTTGGATCACATGCAGTTGAAGAAACTGCACCCCCCTATACTTTTCCCACCCGATGATCCCAGTGTGCTATGTAGAGAAGATGTTACTCAAGTCATCTTGGAGAAAGATGTGCTGTATCCTTCTTCAGTATTTTTTAAGCTTTTTCTGAAGTTAGTATATAAAGTGCTACACTTATGCATGTTTTTTGTTCAGTGCATTTTAAATTTACAGCAATACAATAAAAAAAAAACATTAGCATAATTTCAAAATTGCCTCAATGCAACTCACAGCCTTCAGTGACATAAAATAATTAATGCTGAACAGTTACCGTGGCCTCATTACATTCCTTTGTAGGCTCCTCTCATGTATGCTTTGGAAAAAATTCAAGAGGGAGCAGTTAAGAGCTTTTCTCAGCCCCCTCTAGAGCAGCTTCCTATAGCAAAGGCTCCCCTCCCTGGAATAATCAAAGAACGTACAGCATGAGCACATTAACATCGGGCGTTCTCGTCATTAGCTCTGGCCATTTTCTGAGTACAGAACCACTGGAGAGACTACAGAGAGGAAGAAAAGGCATTGCGGGTGTTTCTCAAACTGGAAGGTGTAGCAGCTGTTATAATGAATGTTAGTTTTCTTGGTAGAGGCCTGAACTTTACACTTTTTCCCTCCCAAAAAAACTGCAAAAGGTAAAGTTTAAATAGATTCTGAAGGTTAGAGAGGAGTTCCCTCTGCAGTGAAGTTGGAGCTCTTTCACCCCATTTTGCAGTCTGATAGGACAAATTCATTAAAGTGCCTCTGCAGGGTTTCCTTCAGAGACAGAAGAAGATTGATAACATAAGACAAATTTGAAAAAAATATGAAAATTCAGAATCCTTCCAGGAAATTTTGTTCTTACAGTAGAATTTCTTTACATTTACAGTGTGATGAGGAGTCACACTGAGACTTACCCAGAGACTTTGGTCATCAATCTCCACATTCACATTTCCAACGGATTAAATCAGAAGCTGTCTTCTATCTAAAGGCCCCTATCTCAGGGCCTTGATTAAAAAAAAAATGTAAAAAAAAAAAAAATCCCCACAGCACATAGATTCGAGCTGTGAGACACACTGTCAGTCATTATTACATGATAGGCATCAGGTTGAAACGGCACTTTTCTCCAGTCTCATTCATTCAACGCTTGAAACCGTGAAAGTTGTGAATCAATGTTGTATTTGTATCAGATTAAAATTGGTCTATGAAATGCTTGAAGGCTTGTTCACCCTGTAAATGTTCTGCATTTCTGCATGAATAAAACAACATCATATTTTCACAGAGGAAATTAAAGGCACGTTAATTAGGCAAAAAAACAAATAAAGTGATAGAATCTGATTTGTTGAAGATCATAAGGCAGCCACTAAAGGGTTACAAGCCCAGTGTTCTCAGACTGCTGGCTCCAAAGCCTGCATAAATGGGGAGGGTTGTGTCAGGAAGGGTATCTGATGAAAAACCTATCCCAAATCAATATGCAGAACACAGTGGTCCGCTGTGGTGATCCCTAAAAGGGAAAAATCCGAAAGAAGTTCCTTTGAAGAAACTGATCAGATATTTTGTATGTGGGTGACACGAGAATGTGAAGCACAGTGGTGAATTTGAATGTTAGATTTGAGACAAGCATTGCAATTGTGAGTGGGCACCCTGCTATGTTTAAAGGATCAGAGTTATTGACAATTAGCAGTCGGAGAAATCTTCCCTCTATCAGTCCACTATTTAGCAGCCAAATAGTGGACTGATATAATTCATATAAGTTTCCTGTTGAGGAGAAAACAAGTGACCTTCATTGTGAATCCAAAAGACTGTTGTTCTTCATCTTGGGAGAGCTTCTTGCATTCGGCCTTCATCTAAATATACACTGAGTATGTTTTCCTTTTTCTTTAATTGTGTACCCTAAAACATTTTTGAAAAATGCTATCACAAACTATTAATTCCTCTACTATTTGTTAGCTGCTCTCTGAAGCATATTCTTCTTTTTCAAGCCTTTTACAAAAGTCATATTCTCTACTGTAGAAGTAATTGTTACAAAAACAGACATAAATGGTTCATAGAATTAGATACATTTTTTTTCTTCATAGATCCTTGATATGGTTACAAACTGTAACTTAAAGGGACAATCAGAACTGTGTTTGATTGCAGAAACGTATTATGTTGTGAAAAAAATAAGATTTCTGATGCTCATTAAGCTGGAAACGGTCACGAAAGCATCTGTGATGAAGTCATGGAGGACAATCTCAGGAACAGTCCGTCAAAAACAACTGCAAAACTGTAAAGCTTCTGTTGTTGCTTAAATGCCTAGTTAGTGAGAGACCTCCTTTTTCATTTGTGTTGGCCTTTCCCAGCTCAGGAAGAGAAATATGTTTGACTGTTTAGTAGATTGGCAGGTATAATTATGTGGCTTTGAAGGACCTTTTCACTGAAAGCAGTTTTCATGAGCAGTTATCATGGACACAGTTGCAGACTTCAAAAGCAACATTTTGCATTGTTGGGATCTACTCCAGGAGGCTTTTGTGTGAAGTTTCTCTTCCCTGAGTTTAATCAGACATTCTGAATTTACATTAATTAATTTTGTAAAGTTGAACAGATAAATTAATGGTTAAGGTAGGAGGGGAAGCCCTGCTCAGCTCCTGATGTAGTTTGTCATCTGTCGCAAACCTATCAGGCTCCTGTCCTTCTGTCATTCCACTCTAAACTATCGAAGCATGACAAATCTTTAAACCGGAATAAATAAATAAATCACAAGAGAGCAGCTTTCAGGTTTTGTCCGTGTAAATATTTTTAGGGATGCATGAAAGCTTTACTTTGTTCCTCTCTGTAAGCATATAGCAAGGCTTGCAGTTTCTTTGGAAAGCTGATAAATATAAAATATCGCTCTTCAACATGAAAGTGCCTGGTGACTTTGGATGGCTGCACTTTGAATCTCTGTTTGCGACTGCAAGTATGTGTAATCCACCATCAAGACAGACCAAAAACAACCCTGCTTATCAATGTGGTGGAAAAGCAGAAAAACAAATTTAAGACTCACATTTTGGTCATACATAATGCCGTCAGAACCTTTCAGTACTCTTTAATAACATTGTGGAGACGTGAAGGTGCAGCTGGAAGCGTGCTGATGCTGTACACTGGTGCCAAATGCTGTCAGACAAAGTCTCTGGGTAAATTTGGCAACGTGTGCCAAGGCCCAGAGTTTTTCCGGGGCATACTGCCACCCAGAACTAATCTGGCACATACAGGCGTGGAACACAGCACAGTTTTCACTAATTTACTCACCCTCAGTGCAATCTACACTGCTGCTTTTTCACTGCAGTGAAACCAACGTTTCACATGTGGAAAAATATTCACTCAGAGGTGTTTTCCACATGACACATCAAGTTGGTCTCACAACAAAATGTGACAGTTTATCCACATGTCCAAAGGTAGTATCACAGCAAAGGAGCAGAAAAGGAAGTTGGATTTGACTTTGATTTCTAGGGGGAATACCAAGGGATGCGGTATAAACAATCTGTGGATGCCATTCAAAAGGCATGCAAGAAATCATGGGACGGCGTGTGGAGGCAGAGCAGCGAACAGTTTTGCAATAAACCTTGTTGATTCAAGGTATTATTAGCAATTCTACATCCATCTTGGTTGTTTTTAACTGAACTATGAAAAGTGTGAATTGAATTGAATTTTGTCTTGGATGCTCCTGTATGAGTCATTGCATAAAGGCCCACCACCACCCAGTTGTGATTGGTTCGGTGCGTTCTGTACCGATCTAAATGGCTGTGAATGAGAGGAAAACCAGACCCATTTCACAAGGAAGAATTTGTTAGCTCGGAGAATTGGTATGGCTGTCCAGGCCAGGCTCAGATGGGACTTGAACTCAGTTTTCTAATATCACATTTCATCACTTCCTTAATTCCTACTTATAATTTTTTTGAACATGTTATGATTGTGTGTTATACTTACACTTTTGTGACAAGTTCTCATATTGTTAAATCCATCCATTTTCCATACTTGCTTTGTCATGTGCAGAGTCACCGGCCGTCTGCTGGAGCCCATCCCAGCTCTCTCTGGGTGAAAGGCAGGACTAGCGACCCTGAACAGGTCGCTAGTCCATCAGTCCAATATAGTCCATATTGCAATATTTACTCAGGTTACAATTTGTAAAGGAAAACATTGGCAGAATGTTTCTGGAGCCCTGAAAATGAAGTAAGTTTTAATTGTACAGTGTTTTTAATATGCATGACAATTTTTACATAATTCAAAACACAGGCATGATACAATTTTAAAAATGCGGATGTGGGCCAGTGGAGAAAGTGTAGTAATATAATTTATTTAAGGCTTTATTATGAAACTGCTTCATTTTCTGCAGGTGGGACATGTAGCTATTGCTCATTTGTAGTGAGACTGAACTGGATATATATTCAGACAAAACTATTTGAGAAGCGGGGTGTGCAGTTTAATCTGAAAGATGTACACAAATTTTCTTTGATTAATTCTATTCATTAGTAACACCAAAAGATTAGATTTTAGCACACAAAGCCTCTCCGGATTAAATAAACTATATGTTGCAAAAATATGGCATATCACAGCAAATCCCCTGTCTCTATAGAGGAGCAAAACACCTCTATTGTAGGCATCAGGGTTTACCACAAACCTAAACCCTTCTCCAAGAGCCTCAGTCTGTTGTGTCTTTGCCCACTGTGTGTGATGTCTATAATTCTGGCCAAAAGGCTCAGCTGGGTTTTGAGCAGGGAAATGGACTGCTGGACCCTGCCAAAAAAAGCCCTCAAAGTCATTTCTCCAAACTGCAGTCTTGGGGATTGTTGCTAATCCACCATACCCATCATCTATAAATAAGTGGCACACTTGTGTAGAGAGCAGTTCAGAAAGAGAGGTTTGAGGCCGGACACTTACAAGGCCTATCATCCCTAATTTCCACTTCACTGCGCCAAGCAGATTGGAGAAGGCCAGCGGGAGCAGGTACAGGAGACAAGAATTCAGTATGGCAGATAATGTTTAAAAGGAGTTTCCAAGCGGGGTCAAAATATGTCACTCCTTATAGCAAATAACTGCACTTGACAGAAGAGGGTGAGCAGAGTAAATCAGCTGCAAAGTGAGTGTGGGTTTTTTTTGTTTTTGTTTTGTTTTGTTTTTTCAGATAAAGTCTTAATATCTCCTAAAGTTTTCACCATCTGCTTTCCCTTTAATGTTCACAACTTAGATGTATTTATTCAGCATTTATATCGAACTTCTTAAAGTAAAAAGGGTTTTTTTTGTTTTGTTTTGTTTTTTCCGCGTTAACTTCAAGATGCCAGGAGCTGTTTCAGTCCCCAGTCTCCACTAAGCATTTAGACACCAGCACAGAGGGAATTAGTTGTTTGTTTCATGTCAGTGCTTTGGCTGATATTTGTTTTATAAATTGCGACGGGCTAAGGCGATTATACAAACTAATTTTCAATGTGGCATTAATTGCCAAGTCATTATTTAAATACACAGTGATCGGAGTCTACACTGTCACCCAGAATGTAATAAAGCTCAAAATCCAAACACTTGATGGTGACACAGATATTATAAGCACCGACTCATGTATAGGGCAGTAATGAGGTCTCGAAATTATATTTCCTGTCACCTTTTGTTACTTGGAGTCATTTCTGGAAGCCACTTTCATGTCCTGTCACTAATAACATATTAAAGCACTAACCTCCTTAAAGCAAGAGGAATAGGCCATCTCAAGCAATGTAAAACTAGTTATTAAGCTTTTATTGGCACTGGAAATGGAGTTAATCGGGCAGGATTAGCAGAGTATTTAAAAATATTACACAGCTTAAGTGAAACAGGACAGTAAAGCAATAGAGCAGTTTCTGTATTTAAGATTGTTTTTGTCTAGCTGCTTTGGTATTTTCCATTATTTTCTGAAATACGTTACATATAATGAACTTTTAATAGAGATTAACTTTGTATTTAAACATGCTGACATGCTCTCAGGTGTGACATGCAGTTTGCTGTCAATTTACAAATCAGTAGAGGTTGGATTAGTATGGAAAAATGCATTTCAAAAAGCAAGTTGGAAGTGGTTTATTTGCTGATTAGTAATGAGTACACAGAAATACTAACAGGTGGTTGTTATAATGATTTTTTTTTTTTTTTATAAAGCCAAAATCATTGAGAGCAAAGACACAGATTGAATCAACAGTTAACAACCAAAAAACTGAGAAAATTATTGAAATGTTTCGGGAAAATGTTCAAAGAAAGACCGGAAAGTAGATAACATTAATCAGCACTGGAGAAAATCCACAGGGATTTCAGTCTGTAAAGGACAAGGGCACAAACCTAAATTAGACTGCCTGTGATCAAAAACTCATTCATCAATAGCAAACAGCCAGATGAGCAAGGGATTATTCTAGGAAACCTTTATCAAGCACTATAACATGGATTTACATTCACAAGTGCCAATTAAAATATTACTCTGCAAAATAGCAGTGTTAAATTAGGTGTCACATGTTATTTTGCTCTAGTCCAAATCACTTGAAAAGTTTCTCAGCTTGTCGCACTTTCAACTTGGTTAGAAAAATATGAAGGGCCCCAAAATGGGACACTTTTCATGTGAGAACTCCCTCACTGCTTAATGGTCATATGTCTCTGCCGCTAGAAGAAGAAATTAAAATATAGGAAGAAGATGATGTAAATACTTCGGTCTGAAAATGAAGGTCTGCTGCAGCTGGAGGGGAACATTTTAATGCTGCTGAATCGCCAAACATGCAGTCGCAAAAGAAGACATGGAATTTACATTTTTACCTCAATGTTAATCCCCAAAAAATAAAAACCAAACAAAGGACTTTTGTTCATGTTAAAATATCACTTTCAATTTCATTTGAAGGAATATGAATTTACTTTTATGAAGTGTCATCAACTGCAGCTGGACAACTGCATATCACTCGTGGAACTATGTTCACACATCAACAACAATGAAGCTAGATGTTGGACAGTTGAAGTCACGGCAGATGTAACGAAGATGCTCATGAAAGTAATGACAGAAGAAAAACTGAAAGAGAGGAAGAGGACAAACAATAGTAAAATTTAGACAGTGTTGTAAATGCAAGTTCACCTCCAGCACCTATCAGGGATAGTCAAAGAACTAAAATAAGCAAAGGTTCCTCTGTGCTACTTTAGAGTCTGTGCTTAAGTCAACGTTTTTGCCTGGAGGACTGCATCAGTTTGCCATTTTATTTGGATCAAGATTATCTCTTTTAAGGGGTTTTGGTCCAATTGTTTTGGTCTGTACCCGTTTGCAGTTACTGTTTTGGTCCAAGACTCTGGCTCTGGAGGCAACTGGGATGGACCATCACACAGTGGAAATTTGCCTTGTGGATGATGGATTTGTATTTCACATCTGTCTTGGAAGAAGTGGTTCCTCCAAATATTAACATGACACATTCCCTATGGATAGGAATGCAGAATGGAGGATGATGCCAATTCAAAAAGAGTTAATCTTATAAATGCTGTAGGAATGAAAGTTCACTAACTGTCTGTTTAGGTTGCTATTTGATTTTGTTGTACTGAAATCCAGGAAACATCATCTGTTCATAGACACATAAAGAAAGGGGAAGTCATGACTATCGGATATAATAGAAGGAGCTGCTGAATCCGTATGCTTTCATCATTATATTCATAACCCTTCCTGCAAATAAACTGATTATGAGCTGGAGGCAAATGCAGGCTCTGGACTCTCCCTTTGTTGAATATATAATACAACATTTGCCCGCAGAGAAATAATGAGATTGAATTTGAAGTATCTGAAGATCAATTTTACTAGATGTGGTAAACCTTTACAGGTCACTCAATAACAGCCCGTTATCTCTTCTTACAAACTAGTCCAATTTCAGCACAAACTACAAATATACAATCATTGTAATAGATGCTGTCAGCCAGCGTGTTCAACATCTAAACTGTATCATGTTAATATGATTTAAGGTAATGTTAATGTCTCGTTGACAGTTGTTTAACGGCCATGTTTAAATTTAACTTTAAAATTTTTGCTTGAGTCCAAGAAACAGTAGTCACTCTATTTGTAAACATTTGTCCATTTGTAAACATCACTGTTTACCACCTTCGCTGGCCATCACTGCACAGAACCCTGCAACAGGAGATCCTGTGGAGCATTTCTCCATGAAAATGGTGCCTTAGTTCATCTAACGTGGCCCACAGATTCCATCTATGTTAAGATATGTTTCAAGACAAACGGGAATAAAGAGAAATACATGTGTAAGATAGACGGGGACATGTTAATTTACAAAATTTCCACTTCATAAATTCCTTGAACTGCTTTCCCGACTGAAACTGACCTTTCTACAAAGTATCATAATCATTATTGTGAGCTTACTCAGCTTTTCTCGTAGAACAAATATAAATCTTGACTTTTTATTTTTATTTAAGCAGGATGCAACTGGAACTTTGTCAAAGCTGTATCATTACCAAGGCATACATAAAACGGCCTACTGTTGGTGCTGTTTCATTTATCGGGGAATGCCACAGGTGTCAAAGCAATAAAGCTAACTTTCATAGCCAAAGTCCACTGCTGCCCTCCTGTTGTCAGCCCGCTGACACACCACACTGGACCCTGATGGAAGGTGGCACGTGGGACTGCATAGTGGGGCGTTCTACCTTTAGGGTGTCCTTTATCTTTCACAAACCTAATCATCTCTCGTTCTCTGGAAAATGGATCCAACACTGTATTTATGATTTTCTTGCCAATGGCTTAATTATGAAACTTCATAGCATGATATTATGAACCATTTAATAATATTTTACTGCAACAATATTATACCATTATACTCTAAAGGGACTGTGCTACCTTTTCGCTTTCTGAAAAAGAGTTATGGTGTAGAAGAAATTTATACTTTTCATATACATCGATAGTGAGCATCTGCTTAGCTTGGCCAAGCGTAAAGTCAGGTTGACTCTGGGGGGATTAAGCAGCAGAGCAGATGTGCACTGTCCAGTAACTATGAGCCATATGTATGAAAGCAAACGTCTAAGTAGAATCATTGCACCAAATATACATAGCTATTTCATGTCAAAATGTGTACAATAAATGTAGTGCTCTTACTGGGGACTATGGCCTGGTGTTTTGATTTGCCTTTTGGAGATCTGGTTGTGATATGATTGATCAGCATAGTCCATCAAACATCTTTGCTGAAGTGCACTGATTAATATACTGTAGTAATATTGTTTGTGTTACTATATAATTCCACAACGTAGCATAAGAGAGCTGTGAAGGTTTAATATGTTTACCTTGAACAGCAGATACCACAAGGCAGAACAGTTTAATACAAACTCTCCTTCTGTTTGCACTGAAAAGCAGTTGCCACACATACATTCCTCAGACTGTCCTAGTCCCACTTCCTCATCTCCGTGGTCTTCAGTTTGATGCCCATTTCAAATATTATAAAGCTGGAATAGAAAGTGGATGACGTTCATGTGTTATCTAGAATGCAACAAATTTGTCCCAAGGCACAAACTGTTATTAGCAGTTACGTGGCAGTAATAAGCTGCCTTAATAATTGTGCACATTTAGCGTATAGCCTCTGCCATATTGAATAATTAAATAATTTAAACAGTTTCATAGTCCAGAGTTTTAGTGTGGACTGTAGCCAACAATATTTCTCCTTGACCTTACCATATTTGTGGTGCTGGATGTGTGTTTCTGGTCTCCTTATTTGACAAAATCTGCAGTCGCTATAAATTTACTGGGCCAAGCTGGTAAAAATATTTCTACGACTCAACTTAAAAACTGCGAAACAAACATGAAAAGACACCTGTAAAAATACTGTACAAGGCACAGCTGACCGAAAGAGTGTCTCCCTCTGACCGGATTGTTAGTTCAGATAGCACTGATCACTAAACTCAATAAATTCAATCAACTCTATACCCCAAGACTTGTCATCTTTTTTCTTGACAACAAATGGCTAGACATTTCCAAGTGAGTAATTGCATGGCCCGATGATGGCCCGATTCATGTCACTGAGAAGCCCAGTGGTTGTATAAAAGAAAATCTACTTTCTTATGAGTCCTGACAGGCATTTAATTGTGTGACATCGGAGGTTTTGCATTTTGAGTTCACGTTGGAGAGACTTTGCTGCCTTTTGGACTCGTTCGACCCCTATCTGCCCTTTTACTGGCTCGGATCGACAGTAATTTTCTGCTCTCGGCAAAGCTTTGTGATTCCTTTGGAACGCTGACTAATTTCCACACATCACATTTTTTTGGCTGTTTGTACACTTGACTGCTTTATCGTGACTGCTGAAGAGCGTGGCTGAGCCAAATAAACTAGTACATGTGCTGCTTTCCTTCTGTGTCCTGGTTGCACATGCACTGCTGCGATGATTTTTCACAAAAACCTGTGCGGTGTAGATCCAAACCACACAGCAAGAAATAAATTGCCATTTGTCCTTAAATGTTGAGCTATATTGATTTTGTTGCGTGCTGGTTTTTCTCACTAGTAGACAAGCATGACATAATTGAAAGATTATCTGTTAAATAGTTCCCTATGGTTTGCTTGCAATAATAAAATGGTATATCGACTCTCAAGAAAGACAACCATCCTCTTTGTAATGTCTGTTGAGTCAATATATATCAAGGCTCACTGTGTGCTCATGGTCACCTCAGCTGTGAATGCCTGATCTCTTGCACGTACAGCTTTAATGGCACACCCAGCGTCACATTAATAGCTTGTGTGTTTTTCCCTCCCCCTTCTATATCTTAGGAGACCTAATAAATGGACAATCAACTGTAATGGGAGGAGATTTTCTTTGCATCTAAATCAACAGATCCATTCTCCACGCGTTTCACCTCCTTTAGTTTTCTGTCTCCAGTTGATCCATTATGGTCAATCTTCAAATAAATGTTTCATGCTCCAGGCCCATAAACAACATAGTACTTCCAAATGTGTTAAACAAGGTTGTTCATTTACTTAATTCCTACATCAGGGGGCATCTATTTAATGTGACATTCAAATTTCAATGTTGTGGGGTTTTTTTTGTTTTTCAGGTCTTCCATCCAAATGTCTGGTCGTAAAATCAATGGTCACACACTTTAACTTAAATAGCCCGTCACTGCTATGGATACAGACTCTTGACTTTACAGCAGAACTGGAAACTGGTTACATTTATATACATGCTAATGATACCTGAGTAAATAATAAGTGGCTGTTGCAGTCTCTGACAGGATTCAGCAGTCCCTCTTTTGTACATCTTAAATTATCCCTTCATTGTATTTATGGTTTTCTTATAGTGCAGTCTGTAAATAAGTTTTCACATTACGGTCTTGTGAGTTACAATTAAGAGGAGATTGGTCAAATGCGTTTTACCTAATGTGAGATAATGTGACGTATATGCACATGGCGGTACTTACACTTGAGCCATTGACGTTGAATTTTATTTATTTACAGTGAGGTCAGCAGAGAGGGTGCGAACATATCAACATTCATACGTTTCTCTTATTAAAATGAAAACAGACTAAGCTAGTTTGTTTTCCCCATCTTTTTTATAAATCTTTGCTCTATTCAGTTGACAGTAAGCTGTTTTATTTCCAAGTGTCAGATTTAATAAACACACAGTTCATTCATGTACAGCTGGAGAAGGTGAGAAAAAAAGGAAGGAAATCACTGAAGAGTGTCAGTGGGATAGATAAAATGAGAATAAATCAATAAATGATTGTAGAAAAAGAGGGTTTTCAGTGTAGTAAAATTAGTTCAATACGAAACTTAATTATTAATGTCCCAACTCTGAAGTAAGTGAAGTTAAACATGCTATTCTGTGTTAAATAGGCCTTACATATTTTTATACATTGACTTTACGAGTCAAGGGGTCTTCTTGATTAATTTCATTACGCCTAATCAAAAAAGGTTGGTTTCTGGAGATGATAAAAATAGTAAACAGAAGACGGAACAAAAGTATTTGTTCTAATAATTGATTCATTATTCATCAATTTTAAATACTGATAATTAATCATCTAATTATCATCAGGTCAAGTGAATCATTTTCCCACCTACCCACCCACTCTGTTAAGCAGACTTTGGTGGATACCAAGACTGTGGACTGTATGTTTAAAAATATATGCATACATGCATACATGAATATGTAGTACATGAAGTGTAGGCTATGTAATGACCAGCAGGGGGCTTAAAAAACAAATTTCATGCAAATTGGTATGTTTATTATTTATGGTTTCAATATTTATCACCAGATTCACATAATCTCTGTCACACCATGATTTCCTTTTCTTTTGTTTAATTTTCATACCGTTATTTACAGTGAAGACAGACAGGAAAGCAGGGCAGAGAGTGGGGAGGACACACAGTAAAGGGTTGCAGACTGGGAGTTGAACCTGTGACTGCTGTTGGAGAACTGTAGCCTCCATACATGGGCATGTTTTTTTTTTTTTGTCTAGGTTCTACAAAATACTCTACAATGTGTTTTTCATTCACGCATTCCATCAAATACACTCACACAGGACTTCTTATTATATATGAGCTCTACAAATGGACGGTGGCGTTTATTTCCCCCTCTCTCTTCTACGATCATACTCTGGTCAACATATCGGGGCCAATATCGGGTTCAGTGTCCTCCCTAATGATACTTTGATACATCGTGGAGCTGGCGATCAAACTGAAGACTTTCTAGTTGGAGGACAACTAAGTTTGCTTTACAAGCGCAAACTAATTTTGCCAAAATATAGTACACAGGATGAAAACAATTCTGCAATCTGCAGGATGTGAGATTAACGTGGATGATTAGCTAGATTCTACTGCCTCTACTGTTGCATCAGGCTCCAACTCCAGAGGTGACCATGTTCAATGAAGATGATAAAACTGTAAATATACAGAACAAAAAAACATGGACTCAATAGAGCCAAAGGTTTCTGTCAGCTGCTGCAATTTTGACATTTTAATTATTATTTTCTTTATAGCTGAGTGCTGTGCCAAGTCTTCAAAAGACTGAATGCCAGAGGGGATGTTGTATTCTGGCCCTTTGATTTGTCCATACAGCCACATTTTCTGAGGACAACAGCAATACTTTCAAGGTAAAGATGTGTATCCCCAAGCGCAAAAAAAGCAAAGTCAACATTCCCCTTGGAATGTGTTAGAGACTCATCAATGTTATACTGCCTTAAAAACATCAGCTCAGCTTTTTCTTTTGCCCATCCCTTGTGGCAAACATATTCTCATTAAAGACTTTCCATTACAAAGATGCAACTGAAGAACAGGTCATGTGGAGTTTGCAGGAGCCTCAAGAGACTTGGGAAGCTAAAGAGTTCTGTGACTCTTGATTGACAGGTATTGAAAAATCAGGTCTAATAATTAAATCTGTTCATTCATTATTGCATTATTAATGTAGTTTAACTACCGAATTCAATAACCTGACAGACAATAACCTTATAAGTACTGTATAAGCAGTCCAAGGTCTGTTAATCTTGAAAAATCACTGCACTGCTTTACATCCACCTTTTAGCTCCATGAAACTGCCCATCAGCTTGAACCCAAGGCCACAAGGGCAAAATGTTAATTTCAGTCTACAGAAGGTCATTGGTTTTGTGGCTTCAGTCAGTCAAATGCACACTGTGGTATTTTATTTCTAGTCCATTTGCACCTCTATCTATTCACTCTTTTCCTCATTTTGCTTTATGCATCACCTCTTCTTTTTTTCCCATGTTTCCTTGCACATTATTTACCTTAAGCTCTGAAAATTTTCCTATTTCTCAACTCAAACTACCATATCGCAGAGTTCGGCTGGTTAGTAAATTCAGCAGGGCATAGACAGAAAGGTTTTAGAGATAAGATAGTTGTGTAGAGGTTGGGAGTGAATCCAAAAAATGACCACAACTCTTGTATACATCCACATGAACATACAAACACGCTGCTGGCATCTATCCTCATTATGGAACAAGATGTTCTTGGAGGAGAGTAAAGAAAGATGGATATAAGTCACCTGCACTTTTCAAACCCCATTTGTGCAGTGTACCTTACCTGCATTTATCCTGTTGTCTATAGAAATGTTACCCGTTGGCTCGAAGCTGTTTAAGTTACAAAAGTATGACACATGGCTTCCTTTCAGACTTCAAATCCCAGGGGCTTGTCTCGTACTTGCATGTCTGTACTCTCAAGTTTCTGTGCTTCCTTCCATCAGTAAGAGATTGACAGTAAGTCTAACCCTGGGAAGTGCAAAGGTTGACAACTTACATTACACAATGCAGGCAGATTAGCTGACCGCTATCCAGGGAAGAACATGGGTTTTCCTCATGTTTCCATCTAAGCGATAATGCATAAAACTACTTGAACCGTACCTAATATGTGCAAAGGTAAAATACCTGTCCAACAGAAATACAAGCCACTGTGGCATCGTTCATCACTCTCTTTTGTTCCCTCAGTAGTTGCTATCAAGGAAACCTTACACCTTGTTTCACCTCTTGCAGGATCCATTCATTGTTGACTGTAGCTGCCTGGGATATAGACCACTTGCTTGCCTACAGCACCAGTCAAAGTGTGTCTCACTGAAATCTTTGTAAAACTCCTAGCAGATTTGTGTTGAAATCACCTCAATACTAAAAACCTGCTTGAGGTACATGAATGCTGCCTAAAACCTGGATTTGATCGTAAGAACTTGTTCATGAATGTGAATCCCTGCAGATTGGCAGAGCACTCCCACTGCTCATTGATGTGCATACATTTCTAACCCATGGACCACAACTTAGCAAACTATGAAGGTGCATCCTCAACCTGCAGGTCTGCATGAACACCTTAAAAAAGAGAGAGCGAGGGAGAGAATTCTTTTTGATGAAAAGTATTAAAAAGTATGAAAAGTAAAAAATATTTTATAATATTTCTGTTAGTGTAGGTTACAGGCGTAACGGGGACCAGTAAGACTCAGAGCTGGAAAGGTGACGACCGACCATATAACCTTTTGACATAAGAGTCTGATAATAACAAGCAACGTTTATGAGAACTCCTTATCTACACTAGGTGATCGTGATTGCGTGATCACAGGCAGGAGTTGATTTTGTTCGTACCCATGAAAAGTTTGGAACTACTAACATTTTCATGAATGCTGAAATCTGTGTAAATTTCACTCTGCAGACAGATTATGCACAGATTTATTAAGCAAATGTTTCATGAATGAGGCCCATGTGCATGAGACAGTTATACATAACTACTACAGAAATATGCAGTCCCACTGACACATAAGATAATTTAGCAATTTTCTTTCAGTAGCCTACCTCCCATTACTGATATCAGTGAACTTATTTAATTATTATTGAAATTTAACCAAAATAAAAAAAATGATTTCAAGAAGTATTTTTTTTTTATTTATCTCCTGTTCAGCTTTTGATGAAATGTTAATACTTCCTTTTCTCAACTGCATGGGACAACAAAGACAACACAAGCATAGAGGTGATACCTGCAGTATGAAAATGTGCCAGAAGAGGCACCTACAGACAAAGCAGCTACATCAAGAGTACAAATATCATCACTGCAGGTCTGAAAACATTAGATTTTAAAGATTCACATGTAATATAGTTCTGAGTCATACAGAAAACTACACACAGTGTGTCTGCAAATCTCTTGGATGATGTTGGCTGTGTATTAGGGACTGTTGGTTTCTCTTCCTCAGTAGGGAGCTATGTGAAGATTTTAACAGATATGAAAAGGAAACTCAGTTGTGCAGAGTAAGCAGCCCTACATCAGAAATGCTATGAGTAGGATTAGACAGTGTTGTTTAATGCGACGAATGGCTGCATAACTAGCAGCTGACTTCTGTTGTAATGAATGAATTTCTGGGTCAAAGACAAAATTCTTCCTTCGAAAAGTTGCTATTGATGTCTCTCTGATGTTTTCTCATTAAACCCTCTATTATGCAAATATGAAAGTGGGGCAATAATAATTAAAAGCAAAAGCAGACTTCTGTTGCTCACTTCACCTTGCATTACTTCATTGTAACAGAGTATGTGGACAGCGTGAGCCCATGGGATCATCTTCATTCAAGCCCCAGTAGGTGAACTAGAGGACATCATCATCTCTCCGTTCACAGTCATGGTATGGAAGTATCCATGATCTGGATTTATTCTAAATTGAATTTTAAATTTCGAATTTACGACTGTTCCCTCAAGAGTTGCTCTCTCTCAGTTAAAGCCATGGCCTTGCAGAGCTACACTCTTTACACCATTTCTCTGCACTGTGTCTGGGTCTGTGAGTGAGACCTGAACACTTTAGAGGTTTAAGTTATTTTTTCTCTCAAGGGTTGCCTACTCCCACGATACTCTCGTGAGTTTGAACAAGGAGTTACTGATACCCACAGCTCAAAATCTGGTCAGTGAACTGAGCTGTAAATCTCACCAAGAGGTGGAACCACCTGCTATTCCTCTTCACATTTTACAGATTTAGAGGTTTTGAAGGCTCTTGCCACTGGTATCTTGTCAAAGCTGAGTTTGATTTAGTGCAGTCTTACGGTGCATCCCATCAGGATGTGATGACAAATGCCCATTTCCCTAGATAGTTGCATACTGTACTACTGATGGAGGTTTTGGGCAGTGTGTGACAGTTTGCCCTGATGAGAAACCTGAGTCATGGTTGTGACAAATTAGACTGTGTGGAGCACAAATACCTCCCATGCTGTGTATTTTAGAAACTGCAAGACTATGCAATTGGAAACTTCCCCCCCATCCAATGGCTGGTCCACCCAAATCGAGGCTTATACTCATACTCCTTCTCAGCTTCCTTCTACCACATGCTTTGCATGCCATTATAAAATCATTATGGTTGAGATATATATATATATATATATCTCAACCATAATGATATATTGCCAAAAGTATTTGCATCCAAATTATCAGAATCAGGTGTTCCAATCACTTCCAGGGCCACAGGTGTATAAAATGAAGCACCTAGACATGTAGACTGTTTCTACAGACATTTGTGAAAGAATGTCTGTAGAAACAGTCATTCTTTCACAAATGTTTGTAGAAACAGTCTACATAGAAACAGACATTTGTTGTCTGTTTCTATGGGTTGCTCTCAGGAGCTCAGTGAATTCCAGTGTGGAACTGTTATAGGATGACACCTGTGCAACAAATCCAGTCGGGAAATTTCCTCGCTCCTTAATGTGGCAAGGGACACTTCGGAGGGCCCGGGCAGGATTTGATCCCCAGACTCCCAGGTGAAAGTCACATGTGCTTACCAGTCAGCCAAAGGGATATCCACTTGGCCAAGTAGCCAGGACACGTCATCAATCGGAGGTATAGTGACAGGACCCCCACACTGTCACATTAATATTCCACAGTCAACTGTCAGCTGTATTATCAAGAAATGGAAGTGTTTGGGAACGACAGCAACTCAGCCACAAAGTGGTAGGACACGTAAACTGATGCTGAAGCGCAAAGTGCGAAGAGGTCGCCAACTTTCTGCAGTCAATCACTACAGACGTCCAGTCTGCATGTGGCCTTCAGATTAGCTCAACAGTGGGCAAGAGTTTCATGAATGGGTTTCCATGTTTGAGCAGATGCATCCAAGCCATACATCACCAAGTGCAATGCAAAGCGTCAGATCCAGTGGTGTAAAGCAGCCACCACTGGACTCTAGAGCAGTGGAGGAACGTTCTCTGGAGTGATGAATCACACTTCTCCATGTGGGAATCTGATGAAAGAGTCTGGGTTTCGGCGGTTGCCCGGAGAACGGCACTTGTCTGACTGCATTTTGCCAAGTGTAAAGTTTGGTGGAGGGGGGATTATGGTGTGGGGTTGTTTTTCAGGAGCTGGTCTTGGCCCCTTAGTTCCAGTGAAAGGAACTCTGAATGCTTCAACAGACCAAGACATTTTGGACAATTCCATGCTCCCAACTTTATGGGAACAGTTTGGAGCTGGCTCCTTCCTCTTCCAACATGACTGTGCACCAGTGCACAAAGCAAGGTCCATAGAGACATGGATGGCAGAGTCTGGTGTTGATAAACTTTACTGGCCTATACAGAGTCCTGACCTCAACCCAATAGAACACCTTTGGGATGAATTAGAGCAGAGACTGAGAGCCAGGCCTTCTCAGCCAACATCGGTGTTTGACCTTGCAAATGCACTTCTGGAAGAATGGTCAAAAATCCCCATAAACCTTGTGGACAGCCTTCCCAGAAGACTTGAAGCTGTTCTAGCTGCAAACGTGGACCCAAGACATATTGATTAGGAATGGGATGTCACTAAAGCTCATATGTGAGTCAAGGCAGGTGAGTGTACATCTATATGAAGAGTATATAAAAGTTACTGACATAATCCCAATTTTCTCGATCTTGCCTGATTGTCAGCTGAACTGTTTATTCAATGATCAGTGATCTCACTTTTTTCCAAGGTGAACCATGATAAAGATGATGCAGCTCTGTGTAAGTGTGTCATGCAAATAAGGGAAGGATGGATGTCAGAGAGTGTCTCTCCAACCAGAAGTGAGGTGCATGGGGCACTTTTCAGCCTATAAGTAGGGCAGGCCTAATTCTAATTTGACAGCCTCCTGTTACTCGTCTCTCATTCAAGAGTGAAGGGACAAAGATCGACATGCAAGGACATGCATACATCCTCTACCATGACATGTATGTGTGAACAGCAGAAGACAACTGAGTAGCTATGTCATAATTCTCAAAACCTTCTCTCACTCATTGCATGTCATGGGAAATGTCAGCAACAACCGTGTGCCAGACTTACTTCTCATGGAAGTTTTAGCAGTTTTCTATGCAGGTGAGCGAATCATGAGGGGATTGTACAAATCTCCCCTCATGCTTGAATACTTGGGTAAATCTTTCTGAGGAGCATGTGTTATCAACATAAAACATCTCAGTACATATGCTTCTTTTTTCAATTTCTCCGTAAATGTTTTGCACCGTGTTTGAGAGAACTATATCAGAGGAGGAAGGGGCCCTGCCATCAGCTGGCTCATGCAGTAGCACCATGCAACTTGTGTGTTGCACAAGTGAATGCAACACAAACTGTGACAATACCATTTAAAAACTCAATCCCAGTAGCTCAGTGGTTGAGGCGGACAGGCTATGTACAGAGGCTGCAGTCCTCCTCCATGTCTTCCATGATTTCCTGTCTTTCCCACAATTGATAAAGGCCACTAGTGCCCCCAAAAAAAAAACTGAAAATAACACACATTGATTCTATTCATTAGATATTACGGATCGCAACAAACTCAGATTCATGTTGTGCATATATTTGTTTAGTAAATGATCTCTCTGCATTTTTGAAAATCAATATGAAAAATCTTGAAATTCACCCATCAGAACTATAATATAGCATTTTATCTGGATGATTACATCCTAAATCAATCAACAATGAGGCTTATACTACACATAGGTGTCTTATCCATTTTTGCACTTGAAAGAAAATAAACTGCCAGTATTGTTGTATTCTAATTATGACAACTAACACCTTTATTTTTCTTGTAGTATTTTTATTCTATGTGTCAGCCTCCTTACATATCAGCTTCAGCTCCTCACCATGGTAGGTTAAAAACACATACCTCATATACCTTTGTGTAAAATATGCTTTTTGTACCATTAATACTCACCAAAGGTCTTTGTAGGCTTCTTCTGCCATCTACTGGCAAGCAAAAAAAAAAAAAAAAGTGCAGCTTTTATTGAATTAACTTAAAGGAACATAACATATGTTTTACTGCAACCATTTGAATATATCAGTAATCTGTGTACAACAGAGGATTATTATATGTTTTATCTATAAGGACAGTTCAATCAAATGAGGGTCATTCTTTGCCCTGTGTGATAACCAGCCTATATCTGTTCCATACACAAACTAATAACAAAAAAAGTAGTATTTACTGGGAGACAGTAAAAGTCAATTGTGTTTTATATGATTGCTTAATAATATTTCTGAGTTTTGGTCACGTTTGCCAAATGCCAATGTTGTGAATTACAGCTCATGCTGTTGCCAGTGCAACTGATAAAAAAACAAGGATAAAGCTATTGCAGCACAATATATCAATGAAACAAGATCACCATTTCATATACAGATGAGCCAAGTACATCAATAAACCTGACATTGTCATGCTATTAAAAAATAGATAAATAAACAAAATAAAACATGCTGTAAGCTATATTTAAAATAGCTGCTAATATATTTACCAATTCATTTAAATATAGTATATATTTGCATTTTATTTATCTATCTCTTTATTTAATTGTTTTATGAAAATGGTTTATCTGAAATTCCTTCATAGAATTGAAAAAAAAAATCTTTTGCAAAGTATAACTGGACCACCATATCATATATTCCCAGCTGTGCATGTTATTCTGCACTTTCATCATTTACTAATTGAGTATGTGACTTCATGCTGACCTAGCAGGCAGCACAGAGGCTTGATGTGTTCTGATTGGTGTCCCCCTCCTTTGGGTTTTGGAATTGAGAGGGCCTTGGGTCAGTTCAGTGGGTTAATTAGTCATATTTGTCACACTGTCAAACCCCTAAGCACTGTGCACCAACTGCCACTGTTTATGTTCTGATGATTTTCCAACCTATTAATCACAAAGCTCATTTTTTTAGAATATAATTCCTTATATTAGGTTATTTATAGAAAGAAGAATGTGAATCTCTCTGAATTAATTTTCATGAAATGTGATCTGAACTTCATCACATAGCTGTCATAAAGCTGATAACATAAACAACTGTATTTTTTTCCAAGTATCTTTGTTGAGGCCACCTTTTAAACATTTATAGTGCTGAAGGAAAAAGTGAGTGAATTCTTTAAGTTTGCAGCTTGTTGTTCCTCTTTTAGCTTAAATAATTTTAACCAAGTACTTCTTAATAGCTTTGGATCAGACCTGGACAATACTGGAGATGTTTTGACCATTCCTCACGATTGGACTGCTTCACATTTGTAGCTTGTCAGGTCTTGAGGTCATGTCACAGCATCAGTTGGCCATGAAGGATATGTGGCAAAGGGCAACAATGGCTGAGTCCTGTTCCTACAATTAGTCTGACCTACTGTCAGAAATACAAACCAAACTCTTGCTCTAATTGTACAGAGACAGAATGGCCTGTAGTAAAGGGCCTTATAACCTCAGTCAATCAATCTATCAGACTTTATTTATTTAGCACTTTTAGTACATTTAAATGCAGCCCAAAGGGCTTTACAAAGTAAAAACAGAGTCCCTTCCAGCCATTTAACCACCCCCTTCCCCTCCACCCCTAATTCCCATCAATGATAAAACGTGTAATCAAACAAAGAAATCAAAAATATGGCTGGAATAGCTGGGTACGGAAGAACCAGAGAGGAATCCTTCTTCAGGATAAAATAGCAAAATTTCACAAATACAGCTTTTGAATATAAAAATGTATGTCATTTCCTTTCAGTAAATTTAAAGGATTGGATTTTGGATTTTGTTATTATAGCACTTTTAGTCTTAAAAATTTTCTTCAAATGCAAGGCCTTTTGTGCATCATACACAAGCTCACGTGCCAGGGAATAGATTGGAGGCCATTTGGGGTTCAGAGTCTTACCCAAGACATTTCTACATGTAGACTGGGGAAGTTTAGAGCTGATAATTGTCAGACAGTTGTTCTTTCACCTAGACCAGACGGTTTGTGCTGTCAGGCAAGGCAAGGCTTCTGACTGCCACTTGTAGATTTGAGACTATTTTCTGAAATTCTACAAACCAATCACTTCATCAGGAAAGTCATCCTGAGCTAATCTATCTTGAAATACTTGTTGCAGCCACATATCTCGACCTCCAGGTGCATCAGTAATGGTTTTATATATGATGAGACAGGCATGGAAGTTTATTTCTTATTTTACTTTTAGAACTTGCAGTGCTCTTTCTGTCAACTTGCTTTTACCTGAAGAACCTGCTTTCATTGCATTTAGTGCTTCACTCTACTGAAGTGTCAAACCTCTTTCACCCTGTATTCCATCCCTGAATAGTAAGCAAACGTGGTGATGATATGAAAACATCAATTTATCAGCTACAGTATTTTAGAAGTGTGCTTTCAAGAGGGACACAATATGCTACTGGATATTTTCAAAGCTAAAATCAAAACAGTGTTCTCTGACAATACTTGACATTTAGCCCCTGACCCAGCACAAGGTCCAAGCCTGTGAGAGCCATCGTTTCAATTCAATGCCATCTCTGCAATGTAAAGGCCCATCTCTTTCAAAGTCTACACTGTATTTGTGAGAAACATGTTTCCTTTCAATTAGTGGCTTCTAGGCTCAACATGGGATAACCTTTATGCCAGTTAAAGTTGCTTTCTTTCAAATGTTCGAATGGTCTCAAGCCCAACTGGACTCATTCAAATTATTGTGTATCACTTTTTGCATTATGAATTAACCAACCTTCACCAGTCATATATATATATATTAATGCAGCACAGTTAAAACAAATCATATTTCATTCAAAGTACTTTATTTCTTGCCTTTGCCAATAATTTGTAAAGATTATGTGAATAATCAGTGAAGTGCCTCATTATGGTGTCCTTAATGTCATCACCCAAAGCTTTTTGGTGCAGTTTGAATTGGATAAATTCACTATATATTGCCAGTTCTCATGTTGTACAGTAGTAAGGAAATGGAGAATGAGTGAGAGCTGTGAAAGACTGATCTGCCACTGGATGGCATTGTGATTCAAGAAAAGAGCATTGCCTCTCCTCCTTTTGGGTGTCTGTTTGCTGACCTTCAGACACTCACTCCACTCAGATGTTGTTTTCAGGGGTCCATTTGTGCAAAACCAGTTAAATAAAGTTGGTTCGAAAGAAAGTCCTGAGTGAATGCCAAATATGTGGTGTCCTCTAAGCCGGAGGGCTTTTTGAGATTTTTTTTTTCTTTCCACACCTCTGTGCAGATCAACACAAACGCAAGCTCGTGCTGCAAACACTTCAGAGGATCAAATGTTAAAAGCTTCATGTGCATCTTCGGGTTTTCAAGGGTACACAGCAATTAAAACTACAGGGAAAAAGAAGATTTTCAAGTCTTGCAACACTAATCTGAATTTTTTTTGTTCATAACCACTTTAGTGACATCTATAACAGATGTTCTTGTGGCCTCTTGTCGACTATGTACTACTTGATGCACTGATCTTTCAAAGGTTATTCTGGTGTTTTTGGCTTGAAGGTCAAACCCAGTAAAAGAATGGCTACCAGTGATCATCAGGTCTGTATTTTCTCCTTCATCGATACTACCATCAGTAATTTTGATGGCACATTTAGATGGGTCTCAAGTGATTGATTATCCTTGAACATTAGGAAATTAGAAGCCACACTGGTATGATCATTTTTAATTTATACCGAGAGCAATTTTTCATCACTGTTCAATGTCTTCCCTTTCTACCCGAGTGTCGCTCTATACCACCATTGTTCCATTGTTCCATTGTTCACTGGAGCAATTTGGGTTTTTTCACCCTGTTGGTTGCTAAAAGGCACCTCTAGTTTATCCTACATAATGTATGTTATTTCATGTCATACAAAATAGCCCAATGTATTTTTTTTAATGTCTTTTCCCCCCCCCCAAGTATTAAAGAGCCACATCATCTGGCCCTCCATGTTTCCTACTTTGGTACAACACTTGAACTATGGGGCTCCGTCAGGTAGAACAAAATCTAATAAATAATATATTCCAGGAAAATATATTTGTCATGGGTTATTGTTTCCCAGATTTCCATATATGAATTGGTCGATCAACAGAGAACTGAAGGACTGACAGGAGGGTTTAATGGATTCTATCCACAAAATTAAAACATATCTCTCTTACAACGCCCTTATTCACTCCCCCTTTGAACTGGGGGTGTGTACAAGTATGGGTTTCTATCCTGTCTTCCAATTTCCTTAAGAGAACTGAAAGAGGAAGAATAAATCATAGTGCAATCAAAATGTCATCTTCATGATAATGAAAACACGATGCCTCATAATAAGCGTCTAGATCAAAGGGAGCCATTGGGGCTTAATAACTCAGTGCCAAGTAGTCAGAAAGTGTGTCGTGTTGAGATGGATTTAGTAGACAATAGCTGGAATCTAATAATCTATTACCCTTGTGAAGTTTATATTGCTAAATCTTTTGTTTGAATGTCAGTCATTATTATTTTATAGTACAAAAGATTCAGGCCACATTATGTACATTTCTATCACATTGTCTGGGGAGAGCAAATCAACTTTAATGGATAACACATAGTGCTGCTGTATTCAGATATACAATTTCCATCAATCTATTTTTTTTGCCAATTGCTGTCACTGAAATCTAATTTTGCTTCTCCATATCTTTTGATGTGCAACAGTCAACATTACCTACCTGTGCAGCGGATCTTTTTCCTGACAGTAAGCCTGTAAAAGGAAAGAATAATTGAATTGCTTCATAGGCTCATTTGTAAAGTTAGCACAAAACTATGCTATTACAAGGTCAAGGTGGGAAAATCGAGAAGAAAAAACTAACCAGAAAGCAGCTTGCAAGTAAACACTTTCAAACCCTATTTCTGACATTCCAAGAGATTTTTGCAGGTTGTTGTTATTTCTGTAAATCTGTGTTTAAAGCCTCAGCATTCACATCAATTTTTCAACAGTGGTAGCAGATTTCAAAAGCGGTCTTGTTTAAGGTTTCTGTGATTAAAAATGAGGAAGTGCCTGCTTAGTAAGGTTGTTGTTGAGCTGCAGTTTTCCACCTTGCAATCTGTGCTGTTTCATTTGATGGGAGATGACATTCATCATTTCAGGACAATGCCTCCATCTCTTTGATTCTAGAATTCAATGATTCATGAGATGGCAAGACCTAGGAGGGTAAAAGGAATCCAGTCAGCACAGAGGTATGCTGTTTCTGTTCTACTGGTGGAGCATAACAACAGGCAGGATTTCACCCAGAAAGTGTATCAGTAACAATACAGCACTTACAGACTTTGGAAGCAGTGGATAAGACAGAGAAGCTTGACTAATTTCATTCACACTGCCGTGTGTGTTACACAAAGATGTGCATAAGTAGATGCATATCACAACATATCTCTTTTGACATTTAAAGATGTTAATTTTTGCTCAGATGTCCTGTTTTTTGAGAAGAAAGACAAATCTGGGAGAGGAAGGCATTACATGCTTGCTAAGGAATTAAAACTATAAAAAGTTGTATTGTAGTCTGTAACACATTAAGAAAGTTAAGATACATATTTTTTTATGTTAATCAGAAGTTTTTTCAGAGAGAGTGATCCCATGGTCTTGGGGTTATTTTTCAAGTTTTGTTTAGGTCTTTTTTTTAGGCTCTGTATCTTTCTGTATCTTTTTTTCCTTTTGTCAGTCCTTTTTTTTTGCTCCCTGTTTTTGTTCTCCTGTCTTTTTTTCCCTTTTCATTTCCTCTCTGCGTTTTGTGTTTTATGGGTATCCTACATGGCATTACTTTTGAAGTAAAGGGCATCTCTTTCTGCACATGCCACACTGGTTTCTTGCATTTGGGTCCTCCTAGCACTTCCACAGAAACGAGCAGAACCATCTTTGTTCAGCTACTGGTTGAAACAACATAAGTGTCTGGATTAATTGGTCTAGATATTATATATTTCCAATAATTGCTTTAATGTGATAGGGTAATGCCAGGGTGCAGGATAGACTGCCAAATCAGTCACAATAAATATCAGTGATATCAAGAAATGTTCCTAATGTTTGGCAGTAAACCGTAAAAACACAAAGAAACGGAGCAAGTGTGATGTCCAGTATGTACTGAGCTAATATGCTAATTGAGGAATTTCAGGGAATTTTTTAACTATCTTCCACAGATCCACCAGCTGTTGCACTAAGGTAAGTTGTCCTTCTTGGAGCTCATCAGTCATCTCTCACCCCCAGAACCATTTGGTCTGGAAGAATGTTTTGCTCATTTTAGTTGTTGTTTCTGCTTGCATAAACAAGTGTGTATTTTAGAAATGCATTGATTGTTCAGTTGGCCCATTTCTTTCACAAGTGTCTTACCTGAACTAAAAAGCTGCCCAGATGTGCTGAGTTGTTAATGACGTCCCTCAGTTGATGCCTTAATGAAAGCTTTGACCCACCGCTGTGAAGCTTTTCCTTGACAGCATTTCACAACCGCCGTTCCAAGAAAAGCACAAAACAAGATGCACCAGTCTCTTCGCTCTGAAATGAGCTCCCCTTCTGTGATGAAAAATGCTGCCTGTCTCTTTGCTTATTGCCATGGCATTTAGTTGACTCAGTGTGGTGATTTGGAAAGCCTGTGGAGTCAAAGCTATTTCTCCTGCACGGGGTTTAATGCTCTGACTCAACAAACCTGACCATTGTCATTTTCCTCCTTCGGCTTCATGGTGGCCGTGAAGAAAAGCCAAGAACTGTGGGTAATAACCTTCAAGGAAAGGGGTGTGATTGCACATCCATTTCACACTGAGGACCTCTCCCTTGCTTCCCAGCGGAGCTGTAAAATGCTATATAGGATGAAGAGTGAGAATGGCAGAGAGGTAGACACAGTGTTTTGCTAGTGATGGGAGATAAAAGAGGACCTTGTGAGTGGGGGAGAGGCATGTATGGGTACAGCAGGAGCTTGTTTGTACCTTGAAAAACAAGATCTCACACTTCAGGACCTGCTATTGCACTTTTGTAGGAATGTATTTTAGTCCACAGTCTAATCCTGATGGGTTGCTGTGGGGCACTGTGTGTCTCCTGAGCTGTACCACTCTGCCTGCAGGAAGAGCTGACTACAAATACAATTTACCAATCTCTCTCCCCTAGCCCAAATCTCCACAAAATGGACAATATATTTAGTACTTGGCTATGGGGCAAAGTGGATGAACAAATCATATTTACAGTACAGAAAAATGTACTTTAAGAAGAGGCTGCTAACGGATGGATATAATTTAGTCTGCAGTCCATCATGAAGCCATCTATGTTGTTATTTCTTGCCTTCAAGTTCCCACTGATTACGAAATTGCAGTGGCGCGTGACTAATTGGATGGCCACAGTGAGAAGTGGAATAAATTCAGCAGGACTGTAAATGTTGCAGAGCTTTGCTTTGCAATATGGTTTATGTACAGGTTTTCCCTGAACAATTGCACATTGAGTAGTTTCTATATGCAGAGCAATTTGCAAAGCATTTTGTAGAAAAAGCACAAAGCATTGAAATGGTGGGAAATGTTCTCATGTCCAAACTGTAGATGTCAGTGTTGGCTAGACACTGCTCGATTGCTTTCCAGCAGTCCATTGAAATGGATGAAACAACTTGTACGGCAGTCATGGTATCACATTATATGTGTCTTTATTATCATTATTATTATTATTCCTGTTAAAACACCACCGTTCATGAAAATAAAATAACATTTTTTAACACATGTTGGCTCAAAACAATTATTCACAGTTACAAAATGTAAGCACTAGGCTGGTTTGTCAGAACCTGCATGTTTGTTGAAACAGTTCATTTGTGTGGTTTTATGTCTTGACCTTGAAAAAGACCATTTTAACCACAAACAATCAGGAGAGTTTGTTGTCTTCACTTGTAGTTTTTCAAAGGCCTCTTCATGTCTCAAGTTAGATTATTCTGTCTATATCTTGTGGCAAGACAATTACTCCGAGACTTGAGAAAATACTTCAGCTTCATATTGAATCCCATGTCAGTTCACTTTTCAGTGTCTTATCAAAAATAATCAGAAATAAGAGGTAGAGATGATCATGGACACTTTAAGTGCACTTGCTGGTACTCAGCTTTGTCTGTGATGGCAGGTTAGAAATATTCTTTCTTAGTAATCTTGTCATTCTATCTTTGTCTCCCTTAAGTGAGATGAAAATGCAAACAAGCACCTGGACTGATGTATGTCATCCCTCTGCTTTCCCGCTTTAGAGGATTCTGAATTTGTTGTGTCTTACCTTGAACAATTTGGGGAAGCATCTTTCACTCAGTCACTAATGCGGCATGGTCAAAATGATTGTTTCAGAGTAGTTCATTCTTTTCCCAATGTGGCCTATTGAGAGTTACAATCACAATACAGCTAAACAGTGCTTTGTTTGCTCAGGAGGACCCCCTGGGACCCTGGCTATGTTAGCAAAGCCAATCAGCACTGCACAATCTAAAGGGAGCAAATGACTAAAGATTAGATAGCCACAACAACAATGTTGTTGAAAAGCAACTTTGTGTGACACACATGCATTCCAACGGGAATATGCAGACAGGCTTGCATGAAATTGTTCGGTACACACACACACGCGCACACACACGCACACACAGGAAATGTGATGAATGCAGGGTGGAGACTAGCAGTCATGATTTGAAAAAGAGGAATGGAGAATGGGTGACAACATATGAGAGGATTGGTTTCTTTCTTTATGGTTATGTCTGTTAGGCTTTTTAAAAAAAACAGCAGTCCCCAACAGTCCAGAAAATACATGGTTGAAAATTGATTCAAAAATGACATGTAAGAGCGAGTGTGTATGTTTGTCTCATTAGTCTTTTTGTGGCCCTGCTGATGAACTGGTAACCTGATTGGGGTGAACCTCTGACAGCTACTCTCATATCGACTCCTTCGACCCCGAACCTGATTAAATGAATATAGAATATGGATTTGGGCATCCCTAATAAAAATGTTGCCATTAATTTTCTATCTGTGCTTTTATATTTACAGTTTCTGTTACTGATTATTTTTCTCAGGTTCAAATGTTTTTTCTGTTGTTGTTTTTGTAGCAATAAATCAATAAACAGGTTCATAGCCTGTTGGAAAACCAAAAAACAGTCAGGTGATGGGACATTTTCAAAATACATCTGTAATCTTTAATGGCTGTGCTGTGTCATTGGGAGAGTGGTTCATTATAATATAATATATAGGTTCATGAAACATCAGAAGGATTTTAGTATTATAGTTTTATAGTAAGGAAGTTTTCTACTGTTGATTCCAATAACAATGTCACACTAGACAGTTTTCATTTTATTGTCAAGTATTTAGATGTTTTTGTTAGTTTTTTTAAAAGTAATACTTTTTTTTTTTTAATAAAATGTCTTAATAAATAATGTTAAGAATGCAACATGGGAGGAATTATGACTGAATTCACATGTCAGATTAATGTAATTCAAAAGGTTAAATGCTCATAAATGTTGGGTAACAGTAATGAGATTATTACTGTTCTAATGCAGGGGGTTCTGTTGTGTTTGCAGCTTCCACTCTGTTTTTCCTCCATAAATCTATGATAGACTAATGGTGCGTCCCACCAGGGAAATCTGCACGTGTTTCCTGTCCCACAGCTGCCCTCCTCTTTTCTCAGTGAAAGTCTACATGCCGCTGTTTCTTCATACCAAATAAGCAGAGGTGGAGCTCTCTGTAACTCTGTTTGAACATCCAAAAATACTCCCGGTATCACACCTCATCTGTTGAATTTGGAACAACATAGGCAGAGGGTGGCACTCCTCATTTACTTGACCTACATACAGCATAAACACAGAACATTTTTATGGCATGTTACTAAGTTAACGTCAGCTGTTTCTGCTTTTCTTCAGTTAAAAACATGTCAAAACCAGGACTGAGAGTTTAGATGCTTTTGTTTTATGTCAAACGTTGATAATGAAATTAATCTAAGATCTGTAGGAGACTGTGTGTGTTATTGATTTGCAGTCAGATGGTTGTAGTTTTCTGTACCATTGCATGTCCTTTAATAACTTAAGAAAAACCACACTTACGGTTACTTCCAGATTGCGTAAAACAAGCTTGTCCTTTTCTTCTCATCCTCTTCATTTCCAGGTTGTTCACTGACTGCTCTGTATGGAGGGATTTTTGTTTCTTTAATATGCAATCAAAGAAAAAAGAACTTTCAATCAAAAAACTGTTTAGAGGAAAACTAAATCCCTACATAGCATTGAGCCTAAACCTTCTATCAAAAACGTACCTGTGCTATCCATATTGATTGCTGCTGGCCCATTTTTATAGTCCAAAGTTCATTCAGTTTTTCCTCTTTCACAAAAACTGGGGGGAAAAAAAAAAACAATTACTTAAAAAAAAAGTCACCAATCCCAGTTTGGGTTTTTGCTTCCTTTCCTTTGCTTCAGTTGCACTGTAGCCATGTTAATTGAGGTTCACAGTTTAACCTGATGTTAAAGCCCATCTGATGTAAAAAATTCATGTGACCTCTTAAATCCTGTTGCACAGTTGCTTGGACCTGTGTTTCATGAGTCCTATCTGCAGTTTCATTGGCCAGCTCTAGCTGTGTAGCCACAGCTTGATTGGCTGATGCGTGTGTTGCAGTAGCAAAAGTTGAAATTTCCCCAACGTTTGATGGAGCCAGCACAGTCAACACGATGCATCGAACCCACAATTCAGTTCTGCAATGGATGATGTCATCCCATTTAAAGTCTATGGAGATGGACGCAGGCGATGCATCTATCTCCATATTCCACAGTGGTCAGGTAGTCCCTATTAATTTCACGGGTAGTCAAGTCCATGCACTAACAACCAAGATGGCTGCAGTGCCAGCACTTTGAAACAACATGACAACAGTCATGTACAGGCATCCTGACTCCACTGCACACCGTGTTGGATCTCTTTAGTTGATACTAGTCTGGTTGTTGTTCTGTTTCTCTGTCTATCCAATGGCTTCCAGTGGCAGTTTCTTCTGGTTCTGTTGAAGATCAAAGTTGAATCCAGAGGAAACTGACTTTCTTCTTCTTCTTCAAGAGGAAAAATAATAGGATGGCTGACCAGGCTAGTCTGTACTGACTCATAAGGCTAAATCTCTCATTTGAAACATACTTCACAGCCCTGAAGTTAGCCTCCCATATGATAGGATCAGCAACTGCCAAATCAGAGGCTACAAACAGAGACTACACAACTATTCAAATATGACATGGAAGGAGAACGCTCTTCCAGGACTTTGCAGACTTGGGCCTTTCTGCGCTATGGCCTCCCCTGGTTATTCCAGGCAAAGTAGACAGAATCACCACTCATGTCACCATCAGTGTTAATCTTTTCCTTCCCAAATCGATTGTAACTTAGCCTGGCATTTGTCGTGAGGGTCTTACCCTTATGCTAAATCAGCGCATTCTGAATCAGTGGAAGTTTTGATTTGAAACCGGACATTTTTGTGTCTTCCAAAAGCTGCAGATGCAGCAGTAATGACCAGTTTCGATAACGGGTTTGGACTGGTGCTGCCACTTACAGGATACAATTTTTGCGGTACTCAGGCTGCCCGCTATGGAAGCTAAATTTAGTGTGGCTTCTGATTTTAGCCAGTGTACTTGTCATTCAGATGAAAATGTATTTGATGTGACACTGCATTTATGTTCAGCGTTGAGCTCAGCTGTAAGTTAAACATGAAAGGGTGAGTTTTAGGTATTCAGTACTACTAAGTTAATCACAGGCTAACCAACAGTGCAACTAGCCGACCATGTTTCTTACATTTTGTTGTATTTTTTGTTTGCTGTTGTTTTGCAAAATCCTTCCTCCTGTGTTATTCTATATTGTGTTTCAAAATGTTGTACTTTTCATTATCAGTGTTGTCTTTTCATGCAATATTTTGTGTAGTGTTCTGTTGTTCTCTTGATGTTGTTGACTTTTGTCCAGTGCTGATGTTGTTTGCACCTCAGGGCCACAATATGAGCTTCATTGTCTGTAGTGGCAGCCAGTCCTACTCATGTGCTTTCTACCAGAAGTAACAGAGTGGCTGGCATTGTTTTTGACCTCAATAACTCAATCCTGTAGGATGTACACATAGATGTGCTCCGAAAAGTCATTGCCACTGAGTCTGGTGTAATCGCACTGTAATCTCAAGAACATCTCTATTTGAAAGACATTGTGTTTATGAAACACATCAGGATTCATCATCTGGTAATTCAAAAAGAGCCTTCTCTTTGTATCTTTAACTGTTTAAAAGTTGGGAGCATTTAAAAATCTAACCAGCAAAGCCACTTCATGCTGTCATCACACTCAATGTATTCATGGAGCTGACAGCTAACTTGAGGGACACTCATAACTTAATATGCTTAGTGGGGTTACAAGGGAAACATATCCCTGTAACTTTGAAATTGTTAACCTTGAGAGAGCAAGTGCTTCTTTTTTTATTATGATGTTGATACTGTTGGTCCTTGGAGCATCACTGTCAGACCTTTATCTTTTACCAAAGAGTTTGCTTTGTTGCCAACAAGTAACAGAGTTCCCGCCTCATAGCCTGGTGAACACTCCCTGTGAGTACTGATTTGGATCCTGACCGACACCTGGGCCTGTAATGGAAATTGGAAATGAGCAGAGGCAAAACTGTCTCTCTTGTATACAGATTTCATTTAGTGGTTACACTGGTCACTTCCCTTTCACCTGATATTTTTACTCTTATTGGAACAGTAGTGCCCCTCTTTATGCTTAAAATAGCAACTGAACCAGTTTTACAAATAAACAATGCTTGTAACTCGTTGACAAAATAAATGTGAAGCATCTTAAAGGAATATATTCATGTTGATCCAATCAGAGATTCTTTATTTCAAACATACAGTGCTGCACACTCACTTTTATCCAACTTGATGTGAGGTAACAAATTAGCTCAACTTTGACTACAGTGTGGAACTTTGCTGAGAGCAAGTAAATATGTATTCCATGTTTCAGCCAAGCTTTCAAAGTCTGGTTCAATTTGTATTGTATATCACTAAAGACAGAAAGGGGTAACGTGATTAGCATCAGTCACTAGGAGGGGGTGGGGGGTAAAAAAACTCATCCTGTCTAAGGCCTCCTTCCTCCAGAAGGGATTGCTATGGATTTGCATTATGGTCTGAAGTTCAACTTCACTTGCTTTATTTATTGGATCTGTGTATCTGACTATGTGATGTATGTATACCACCGTGCTATTACCTTTACAGTAAATCCTCTGCAGATTTAAGCTCGAGATAAGTACATTAATATTCCATCTTATTTTCCAATTTTTCCTGTTTTGATTTATGTCCCTATTATTATTTTTTGTACCTTCTGTATATCATACAACTATTTGCATCTTTGGTTTATAGCAGGCAACAAATAAATTACTAATGAAAATATACTGGATAACTTTTTAGTCCCGCTATTTGCCCCCAATATTTCAATGTGGAAATCACTTTCCATACCATCGTATTAAATTTGAGATGTCTTGTTTTCGAGAGCTTGTTTACTGAGCTCTGGCTTTATGTACACAGTTTTTGTATTCATGTATCAGCCCAGAAGGTAAAAACCAATGTCTTTCACTTCTGAGCCAGTGAAGGCTCAAGGTGTTGTGGTGCAGCAATATACATATCACACAAATAAATAGTGAGAAAACCACTCATACAACTGATATTAATGTACACAGTAGGGTTTGAGTTGTAAAGAAGCATACATAAAGCCTTGTTTAACAAATGTAATCCTGAATTCATGGTTTTGGTATCACAAGAGACATATGTGCATCTTTCTATTTATAGTTTTTTTTTTTTTTTTAAGTTTCCTTGGGTAGCTGCCTCAGTGCTTCCCATCCATGTGCATCTGATGTGTGGTCATTTAACTGATCTACAATAATATTGTAGAGGTGTAGATAACAGCTATTTTATTCTGTAAAATCTCTATTCCAAACAAACAGCCATGTTGCTCCTCTGCTTCTTATCTCATTTGTCTTCATAGATTGCTCAAGGTGCATGTTTATTTTGCATTCTCAGTGTGAAGGATTTGAAATGTGAAATATTTGGGGGGTACAGTTGGCATCAAGGGGACCTGGTGGACCCATCTTGGACTGGTGCAAATGATAAAGTTTACATCAACTGGACCTTTCCCACAAGCAAAATGGAAAACCATGAACTGGTTTAAAGTGTTTGGTTAAGGGTTTCCGCATCCCTGTTGTGATTTTGATTTGCTGATTTCATCGTTCTTTCTTTCTCTTCCCCTTTCTTCACTCTCATGAAAACTTTTGTTTTCCTTCTCACTGTTGCTGTGTGTTAAATTATAAACATAGTTAATTCTTCACCATACTGTGTGCAGTGTACTGAGACTGCACATGTTGGGATTTTGCTCTGTTTGAGGCAAATTGTTTTAACAGAATTTAAGCATAAGTCCTGTCAGTTTAGAAATTAGTAAACAGTTTGTAAAAGGGTGCACTAAGGAGAGTGTGAGATGTTGATGACTCCTTGTGCTGCTGATCCGTAAGCCACAGTGTAATACCTGTTGCCACTCTTTCCAGGAACACTTGGGAGTGTTTCCTTTATTATTCATATGTTCCCTGGCCTGAACAATGGGCCTTTTCTATTGGTGAAGCTGTTACGGATGGAGACCCAAGATGTTTACAGCATGGTCTGTGCACACTAATTTCCATCCACTTATCCTTGTTTAAACAGAGCATCCGTAAACAAAAGGGGATAAACATGAGCATTAAGATATGTTCCAATTTGGTAATCTTTTGAAAGTACAGTTGCATGTTTACCAACTGCAAAAGAAAACCTGTTATTAGCATGTCTGTATGTATCTGTGGCTTTGTGTCATGATGGAAACTGTGCTTCTGGTGGCGCACATACTGTACCAGGAACCCCTGCAAAAACAGTTGTTTAAGTAGCACTGTCTTTGTCTTGTTTGCAGCAGTTTGTCAAATCTGCAAGCAGATACGGGTTGAAATTAAAAAATATATAATATAATATATATATATATATATATATATATATATATATACACACACTTTATGTATACTTTATATAGATAGATAGATAGATAGATAGATAGATAGATAGATAGATAGATAGATAGATAGATAGATAGATAGATAGATATATTGGACACTTCAATGCGTAGCTTGGCTGAGGATCGAGCCATTGTTTTTGTGATTGGAGGGTGACTTTCTCCACATAGAACCATGATGGCCCCAAATCGAATGCTGTGGAACTGAACCCAAATGCAGAACACTGGGAGAAAGGAGGAACAATTGAGGTCCTTCATGAAACATTCCCAAAGTAGGATTTCCAGAAGAATGAATCTTAAGCATTGCTCAAAATTCACACAGTGCACATCTTTACAGTGACAACAAAAACAGATGAGTTACAGGATTATTCCCATTCTGCTGCTACTACTGTATCTGCTGGTTGCTGACACTGTCTGAGAGAATCCCAGATATTATTAATGCAGGCTACAGGCAGGCTACTGATTTGTTGATGACCATGTAACATTATGGAGTCATTAAGTCATGACAGGGACATTAAATAGATTATAAAATCTCATAACTCCTTGAATAGAATACTCCTTACAACTTTAAGACACTTGAGACTTTAATTTGACTTGGCAAAAATGAGTTGTGAGCATCTCTGTAACACAAAGTCAGCACCTTAAAAATCCATAAGCTTCAAGGCATGTCTTTGTGCTTGATATCATGTTTTGCCACGTTAAGTATCTTGGAAGCTTATTCTTAAATATAGTTTTGTGATTTAGTAGATGAAAGTCTAGAAAACTGTGGAAAATACTGATTTATTTGTTGGTTTGACACTACAATGAAATGGCGCACAGCAGTAAATATGGTATAGTGAGAGAAAACTAATAGTAAGTTGTCATGGTTTACTGTATGTTGAGTGTTTTAATGCTTTCTGGCATCACAAATATCCTGTGTACAACTACTCCTCACTGAGGATATGTCAGTTTAGACAAAACATGTCATTCATGTATCAATAATTGAAATGTGTGAATACCCTTGTGATTTCACATGGAAGGCTGTGTAAGGATTCCTCAGGTTGCCTATCCATCTTTTTAAAACAGTTAATAACCTGTCAGTCATTGCAATTTCACTAGTTATTATAGTAAAACTATATAACTCAAACATATTACACTGTTGCTTTTTAAATGAGAACACAGAACAAAATTAATTCCATTCTTATGATGCTGATGCAGTACTTGTTAACTGTACCTACAATATGAACCAGATGATGATTTCCATAACAATTATTTAGATTAGGCTTTGATGTTTTACAAATAATTTCTTTCATTTTCATACAAGTCTTTGTTGTGAATAAAAAATGTAAAAAATAACTGTAAAAGGGTAAATCTTGGGCCGCCCCGGTAGCGCAGTGGTTAGGGCAGGCGGCCCATATACAGAGGCTACAGTCCTCGTGTGGCTGGTCGCGAGTTCGACTCCCGGCTCATCGGCCCTTTGCCGCGTGTCTTCCCCGTTCTCTCTGCCCTCCTTCCTGTCTCTCTCCACTATCAATAAAGGCCACTAGTGCCAAAAAAATCTAAAAAAAAAAAAAAAAAAAGGGTAAACCTTTATCAGTTATCTGGTCCATAGTCTTGAATCTCCATTTCCCTGATCTGTGATATTACAGCAGAGTAGAAGCCAAAGAAGTGCCTTCATGCTTGATTTCTTTCTTTGCCTCTGTACTGTTTAGAAACTCATCTGCCACTTTAGCTGATATGCTGCAAACCATATAAATGATGACAAAACATGCTAAGAGTTTTATTTTCATTATATTTGTATAACACTGACTTGTGAAACACTCCTTTGAAATATATCTCTGTACTTGTCTCTGTGTCGTCATTGTTTTCAAGTGCCCTTCGAAAAGCATACTCATGGAGCCATTGGTAATCTTTAAACCAGCCCTCAAAAGGCATTGGATACAAATAACTCTGAACAGCATTCGAAAAGTATTTTCATAGAGGCACTTATTGGGGGATGGAAATATCATTTCCTGTTTTGTTTGCTGTGCTTCGATCTTGGGATATCTAAAATTAAACTGGTAAAAGAGCTGAGTTGCTTTTGCAGGAATGCCATTTAGAACTACTGCTTGCTTCTTTCACTTCTGTCCACAGATGTTTGTCCTGCATTTTTGCTCCAAAAAGAAGTGACTTTTTTTTTTATTGGAGATGGAAATATTTCTCCAATAGCTTGAGTTTTTGGCTCAAGTGCTGGTTGGAATAGAAAATCCTGATTTGGAAAGCTGAAAGACTTGAATAAGTTCTGGGCTCAAACATCCTCACATGCACTGTTTAAAGGGACCCAGCCAATCAACTTGGGAAAGTTATGTCCCAGATCTAGAACAGCTGTGTGTCATTAATTATAGAGGGTGGAAGTGGATGATGATTCCAATCTGTTGTAGTTAACCATAAGACCATAAGATTTACAAGGGTTGCTATGATATTGTTGGCAAGGAATAATTTTGGATTAACTTTCTGAACTGTTTATAAGGCTATGAATTATCAGTTACTGCGTCATTGCAGCATGTAATTTTGTCTGTTCATTGTTGTTGAATAGAAGGCTTGATTTGTCATTGTTTGCTAGACAATGAAATTGCGATTGCATCTCCCAATCGTTAAAAAACGAGGGCTTAGAAAAAGTTGTGTTTTTCTGTTGAAAGAAATTTGTTACAGCATATTTTAAATGCTGTTGTGATTTTCATGGTACTACTTCATGAACTTTTCACATTTTCCAAAAGAGTGTCTGTAATTTATATCTTAACCGTGGCTGTATTTTTGTGCACCTCAGTGCAAGTGCAACTGTAACATGTCACATAGATGACCTAATTAAATGTTTGAAAGCACATTTAGTATGCAGTACTTATGCATATCTTACTGAAGAAACTAGAACGACCAGAAACATTTTAAAATTTACCAATTAAAATTGGCTACTAATCAAGAATTTTCAATTAACTCTTGGCTTTCATTACCAAATGTCAACTCTGCCAACAGCAAATCCTTGCTATGATCACAGCAGACAGCGAAGACTGTCACCCTTTTGCTGTTCCACTCCCTTTTTTCCATCATGTATGGTAGTCTATCTGCTCCATCTCTCTCTATGAGTATTTGGGTGATGTTAAAAAGTTATTTTTATTTTGGACAATTCAAAAAGAGTGAAATTAATCAGGAAATGCCATAGTGGCAAGGCAAGTTTATGTGTATAGCACATTTCATACACAAAAATAACTCAAAGCACTTTACAAAGGCATTACGATGAAAGAAAGATTAAAAAGTAGAAACTTATATATAAAAAACAGCATAAGAATGAAGATAAAATGCATAGTAAAAATCACAAAAACAGATTTGGACACAAAAAGGAATAAAAACAGCTTAGAATAGATAAGTAAAACAGTGCAGTAAAAATAGACTAAACAAAGGCACAGGAAAACAGTTTAACTTTGAAGGTGTCTAGAGTTGGGGCACATTTAATATAAACAGGCAGGAAGTATATTCCATCTGTGTGCAGCATAGTATATGGATTTTCACCCTGTTTGGTTTTAACTTTAGATTCTACCAGCTGTCTGCCTCCTAAAAATCTCAAAGGTCTACTTGGTTCATATTCTACAAGGAAATCAAAAATATATTCTGGCCCCTTATTGTTTATTATTTTGTGCAACAGCAATACTTTAAAGTCTATTCTGTGGGTAACTGGTAACTTGTGTCAAGATTTCAGAACAGCAGTAATGTGCTCTGTTTTCCAGTTTCTTGTTAGAGCTCTGGCAGCAGTGTTCTGGATGTGCTGAAGGTGTTGAATTGTCTTATTGAGAAAACCAGACAGAAGAAAGTTACAGTTGTCAAGTCTCCTGGAGATGAAGGCATGGCTGAGTTTCTTTAAATCTGTTCTGGATAACTGATCTCTCACTCTTCATATTTATTTGAGGGGAATAAAAATTTGTTTTAGTTACAGCCTTGATATTGCTGCTGAAGTTCAAGTCTGAGTCAATTAAAAGGCCAACATTTCTAAACTGGGTTTTTGTCCTGAGCCCTCTGGATTCAAGCTGGGCAGAAACTTTTATTCTTTCCATTTTGTTACCAAATAGAATTATTTCTGTCTTGTCTTGATTTTAATTGAAGGAAGCTTGCATTAAGCTATTCACTTGCCCCAAGCACTGACACAGTGAGTCTAATGGACCGGAATAATTTGATGAAAGAGCCAAGTAAATCTGAGTGTGATCTGCACAGCTGTGGTAAGAAACATTGTTGCCATGTATGATCTGATAGGAGGAGCATGTAGAGGTTAAATAACAGTGGTCCAAGAATTGACCCTTGAGGGACTTCACAGGTCATGGGAAAAAGCTCAGATTTATGATCACCAGTGGAAACAGCAAAGCTCCTGCCTTCAAGGTAAGATCTGAACCAAATGAGTACTGGACCTGATAACTCCACCAAGTTTTCCAGTCTGTCAAAGATTTTATGGTCCACGGCAGGGGCGATTCTAGGGTCAGAGCTTTAGGGGTGCTGAGCACCCAATGAGCCCCACCACAACCCACAAGTAACGTTAGTGAGAAGAGGACGATACCATTAGGCGGGGTCGTTTTCATTTTCATTCTTAAAATATAAACTTAAACCACAAACTATGGATTAAGTTTTGGACATTATCTAAGCCTGTCAAATGCGAACTAAAATTTTAGAATAACAACATTTATTACTTCAGGTTTTTGGGGTGCTGAAGCACCCCTAAAAAAGGGCTAGCCTCGCCCATGCTCCACGGTATCAAAGGCTGAACTAAGATCCAGCAGCAACAGTGTGGATGTTTCACCTGAATCAGTGTTCAGATAATTGTCATTTAAGATCTTGATCAGTGCTGTCTTAGTGTTGTGATTTTTGTCTGAATCAGATTGGAATCTGTCCAAAAGACTGTTTGCATTTAAGAAATTGCTCAGCTTAATCAGTGCTGCTTTTTCAATACTTTTTTCAATAAAGGCAAGATTAATTGTAAATGTTTTTGCTTTTAGTGGAAGCCATGATAGGAGCTGGCTAAATTCTATTAAAGTTCAGGGTGTATTTTGATTAATTTCAATTGGTTTGCATGAAGTACATATTAATATTTAGGCCACTTCCACTTTACACAATGTTAAGCCCAGTTTGTCAGTCGCCAAGCTTAAACGCTGATTAGATGAAAATTGGTGAGAAGTAACTGGTTGCCTGATGGCACTCAATCATTGTGTATGAACAACCTATAGACTCATCAAAGATTCCCACCAACACATCATCAAACCACTGCTGACAGCTGAAGGATATCTTCCAAATATATGGAGTCATTGGTTGACTCCCCTGCGATGGACTGGCGACCTGTCCAGGGTGTACCCCTGCCTTTCGCCCGTAGACAGCTGGGATAGGCTCCAGCAGATCCCCGTGACCCTTCAAGGATGAAACGGGTATGGATAATGGATGGATGGATGGTTGACTCCCTACCTGGAGGAAGGGATACCTTCAAAACAAGGGCAGACGGACGTTGTAAACATTCAACAAGACACTATGTGGCATACCAAAATATAGGCAGGCAGCTACTTCATTACAGTTAATTTTAATTCAATAATACTTTATTATTCCTCAAAGAGAAATTATAGATCCAGTAACTGTCATTATTTAAGTTTCCTGAAAGAGTCATGGTAGATGGTTATAACTGTGGACAGGAAGAATCTCCTGTTGCAATATATGTGTAGCAGAGGATCTGAAGAAACGTCTGTCTGATGATACTGTTGTTGAATCACTGTGTTGTGAACACTATGACTCAGGTTGTCGATTATGTTTTTTTTTTTTTTATGAACGCATCCTTATTTGCTCTATCAGCTCTACAGGCTCCAGAACAGTCCCCAGAACAGTGAGCCTTTTTTTAATCAGTCTGTTTAGTTTTTCTTATGTTTTTTTTAAGTCACTGGCTTTGATACTGTTTCCCAAACATATGAGAGCAGCTGAGATTGCACTGTCCACAGTAGACCTATATATGATATGCAGCACTTTTCTGTATTCAATAAAAGACCTAAGCTTTCTCAAGAAGTCAAGTCGGGTCTGTCCCTTCTTGTAGAAAAACATCAATATTGTGTCTCTTGTCCAGTCTGATGTCCAGGTATTCGCATTCTACAACCATCTCCACTTCTTCTCCCATGATGGAAATACTATTTGACTTATTCCTGGTCTTCCTAAAATCCTCAATCATCTCCTTTGTCTTGTTCACATTCAAGATGAGATGATTATTCCTAAAAAGAAGTCCAGAGGTACTGTGTACTCAGTCACCTGCTCACCACTGACACACTCCTCAACTGCAGTGTCATCCAAGTATTTCTGCAGATGATTGACTAGTACTGGAAGTCTGAGGTGTACACAGTGAAGAGGATTGGTGAGAGCACAGTCCCTTGTGGTGCTTCTGTGCTGTTGACCACACAATTATTTAGTCTCACAAACTGTGGTTTGTCAGGTAACCAGTAGCCCAGGAGATTGTGAAAGTATCCACCTTTGTGTTCTAGAGTTTCTTACAAAGTTAAGCAGGTTGAATGTTGTTAAACGCACTGGAGAAATTAAAGAACATGATCCTCACAGTGCTGCCTGCTTTGTCCAGATGATAGTGGTTTGCTTACTCAGATGGCCAACAATCTCTCCAGGACTTTCGTGGTGTGTGATGTTAGGGCAGTAGGTCTACAGTGATTAAGGGCAGATAGATGACATTTTTGTTGGGTACTGGAACAAGGTAGAATGTCCTCCACAGCACTGGAACCTTTACCTGGCTCAGACTGAGGTTGATCAGTCGCTATTGAATCCCACATGGCTGCTCTGCACAGGCCTTCAATGCTCTGGGGCTAACACCATCTGGACCTGCAGCCTTGTTCTGGTTCAGTCTCTCCAGCTGCCTCCTCACCTGACTACTAGAGACAGACATGAAGGAGGAGGAGGCCGAGGGGACCCCAGGGGACCCCATTCACGACATGGTTGTAGACAACAATGGAACAGCACCAGGATCCATGACTGAGGTGGAAGATGAGACAGTTACGTGTGTGACAGGGAAGCTGTGGGTTAAGGGACTTTTTCATCACTAGTGCTGGGGGCAAAGAAAAGTGCTCAGCATGTCATCTTGCACTTTAGATGTTTTACATTGATTCATACACTGAAATATTCTTTTTAGTACACATAAGCCTGAATGTTGGCTAGTATTATTCTTTTTGAATGGTTACATTGCCTCTCTTCCATTGTGTTATAAACAGGCAAATAAAAAGGATTTTTGTCTGAAGGCATCATAAATAATAATAATGAAAGAAGGTATTCTGAAAAGATTCATTTCAAATTTACAACTAACAACTCTGCATCGACGTACAGAAGCCTGCAATACATCAAACTGTAGTAAGTGATGTGTCGGTCTCCTGTAGGAGCCCATCCCCCCCACTCGCAACCCCCACCCCTAAGGCAACAACATGAATTTGTTTAAATGCAGGTCCGAATGGAATGCACTCACACCTCTCACCTAGTCCAGCCCAAAGCACTCTGCTTGTAATATAATCACCCCTCCCCCCAAGCTGAGGCTCTAATTGTGGTGTATAAAAAGGATGTGAGCTGACTTTTTTTTTTAAAGTAAGTAACGTCCCCACAAAAGGACTCTGTCACAAGATTAGTTGACTGTCAGGCCTGCTTTTCTGACATCATCAGTTATGAAGTCTTTCAAACGCATGGGACTAGACTATCTTCCAACACCTTAACTGCCCAGGGACCCACACAACAACCCTGTCTGTAGATTTCAGTTCTGCATGCAGTACACCAATTCCATGAATCCACTTAAATATTTTTATCTGCTAGGTGGCAGCACCAGTTGTAACATGTTGCATTTGGGGCTTTTTGCAGACATGACCTCTTCCAGTAAAGAAAGTAACAAGCCAAAACAATGATAGACTACTACTACTACTGCTATCCTGCAGAGTGAACATCACACAGCTCTAATGCAAAGAAGTGACACATCCATCTCCTTATGACTGATATGATGTGGATAAGTGACAGAAAGATCTCTCTGTGCAGAGATGATGGAAGACACTGTTTCGGCATGAGAGGAAGGACAAGACAGGGAGGAAGGCTGATGTACCGAACCTCACAAGAAATTCCAGGCATTTCAACAAGTAGTTTATCAGGACAGACAGCTACAAGAGTGGTGATCCTGTCTACATTGTCTGGAATAACTGGAAGAGGCCACTGGCGCAGGAAAAAGACCAGAAAGGGACAGGTCTGCAAAGCCCTGGATGAACGTACGTGCTGCCACCTAATGTGTCATGTTCTGCAGTAATCGGGTAGGGTCTATTCTTTCAGCCAAATGTCTCTCTTTACATCTGTCAGTGTCACCAGCTTGTTGTGTAAATTCCATAAATGCAGCCTGTCATCACTGGTAGATCATTGAATTCCTGGGAACTGGTATTTCACAAGGCTTGAGCTCAGAGGCCAAAGTGAATTCAGTCTCCAAAACTGCTCAGTGGAGAATCTACATTCTGGCAACTGAGGAAGTATGGTCTGCCACAGGAACTGGTGACCCAGTTCTACACTGCATTTATTCAACATGTGCACTTCCATGTTACATGCCACATAAGAGAGCAGAAATCGTGTACAATAAGGTCAGTAGAAAAAAATATTTGGGCTCACCTTTCCAGTCTTCAGGCCTCATACATATCATGAACAAGAAATTGGAAAGACTCATTTTTACAAACTCATTTTACCTTGCAATTACTTTGTGAAATTCCATTCCTTTGGCAAACACAACAAAATATTGTGTACCAAAGATACAAGACACAAAAGCAGTTCCTTCCACCATGCCACTACTCGTATTAAAATCATTATTTGCACTGCCACACTGGACTCTATGCAGATCTTATTTCTAATAAAGATCTATATTACCTTTTATTGAGTCCCACCTGTAAATGGAATACAGTTACCAATATAATATTTATTCGTGTATATGGAGTATAGTCCTGTCAGAGATAGGGTGAGAGGTTTCACCATTCAGGAGTGACTCAGAGTAGAGTTGCTGCTGCTCCACAGTGAGAGGAGCCAGTTGAAGTGGTTTAGACATCTGGCTAGGATGTTTCCTGGACTCCTCACTGGGCATAGTCAAGTTGGCAGGGACCCTGGGGGAGACTGAAGAGACAGTGCAGAAATTTCTTATCCAGACTGGCCTGGGAGTGTCTGTGTATTCCTCCAGGAGACCTAGAGGAGGCAGCCTGAGAGAGGGAGGTCTGGGCCTCTTTGCATGAGGGGAAGTTAATGGATGGATGGGAAGTGTATAGTCTTCGACTGTAAAGTATTTTTTTACTAGAAGGCTAGAGAGACATTGACAGAAAAAGTCTATCTCAGTGTGTCAACTTGGTCAGTAAACACAGGTTTTGATTCTAAAATTTGGATGACTTTTCCTTTCAATATGCTTGTTTCAAATTAGGTTCTCTCTCTTTTTTTTCTTTAGTATTTCCCATTTTTTAGATGCTTCCTTTAAAAAATATTATTATCCTCATCAGGGCAATGGGCCAGGGAAAGAGGACCAAATGTCTCATTTACAGTTGGCTTCTTGCACATGGTGGTCATATGGCTCAGAATGACATGTGAGAAAAAGGAGAAAAGTATTTTTACAGACCAAGATTACTAGCATTGCTGACTGTGTGGTCATGTTGTGACTGGACAACACTGTGTTTGTTCTTATGATTTCATTTTGAGGTTTTATCTCTTTTTTTCTTCTTTTTTTTGGAGAAGTGAGATTTGCTTGAGAGAAGGAAATGTTCCAAAAGCAGATGTGACTTTACCCAGTACTTTGAATATGGGTTGCTGCAGTTGATTATAGCTGAAAATAGAGAAATAGTCATCATTCTGGGGTGTTAGATCTCAATTTAAACTGAAGTTACATTTAACATTAAAATATAGGACCCCTGCCTTTCGCCCATAGACGGCTGGGATAGGCTCTAGCAGATCCCCGTGACCCTCCGGAGGATGAAACGGGTATAGATGATGGATGGATTAAAATATGGGATCACACTTCTCAGCCATCAGCTGAAGGAAAAGTTGAGCAATTCAAAATAAACCTGAAAATTAGTTGGTACATATTCATTTTTTCCCATTATTCCTAACACAACCTGTCCACGCTGTACCCCTGCCTTTCACCCAAAGAGAGCTGAGAGTCACTCAAGCGAATCCCCTGACCCTGGACAGGACTAAGCAGGTCTAGATAGTGGATGGATTGATTCATTCCCAACACTGTTACAGTCAATGTATTAACCCTCAATGGTTATATTGTGAAGTACGGTACCTTTTGAAAAATGAATATAACACTAAAAATGAATATAACACTTGATTTATACTTAAACTTCAACCAGTTTTGCTTAAAGCGTCTGTGTCTCTTAGAATACATATCTACTATTACTCAAGGCTGTTTTTCCTTATACAAGATTTAAACTGCAAAACCAGTTTACCTACGGGTACCAATAAAGTAAACTAAACTCAACTAAACTATTTATCTTTAAAAGCATGCTACCATAGACTTTTAAAGTTGCTGTAATTTAATCATTATTTAGAAAATCTAACCTAAAAGGGGTTTTAGTTTTGTTAGCGTTATTTCCATCTTACCCTTAATTTTCCAAATCCTTGAAAGGGTTAGGGTTAGGGAATAAATGAGCTACATGACTATTTACAAAGAACAGGTTTGTTTGAAAAAAATGGATTCAGGATTTTTAAAGACAGCAGTAGTCCAGCGGTGTTTCTCAATATTGCTCCACTGGTGAAAGTTGTCATGATATTTAGGATAAATATCAGTACTACACTGTTGATAAATAAATTCTCACAGAGAATAGAATAGGTAAATGGAGTTAAAAGAATAAAGACACCTGCGGCTCAAAGATATAGGTATCTGACGTAGGTGTCTTTTGATTATACATTGTGGACGGATGACTTGAGGCAGGAGTAAAGAGAAGTCATGTTAAACGAAGTCATGTTGATTAATGGTGGCATTAATCAAAGGTTTACATAAGTATTTTGGGAAATTTGGGAAAATTTGGGATATTTGATTAAGAGTAACTGCTAGTGTCAGCTCGTTAGGTTTATCTTAGCAGAAGGACTGGAAATAGGAGAATTGGTTAATTTGTTCGGACAGTTTTAAAATCTGTTCAAACTCCACATTTGAGCTGTGAACTTTTAGGTGTACAAAAAAATGTAATGTTTTGTAGAGAAACATAGGGCTACAGGTTTGAATAAGGAGTAGCAATGTCTCTGCTGCCTGTCTGTCAAAAGTTGAACATGATGTATTTTGTCTTATATTCAATGATAAAAACAACAACAAAAAAAACACCTTTAAACAAGATTACCTGGTACTTATCAGATCTTAAAGACAGATTAACACAATCTCAGAGGAACAGCCTCACATTATATTTTACACCCTTTTATTATTTATTCAACAAAAATAAGACATAAATGGAGAACCAGTGTGTGAAAAGATGACATCCCTTATCACTTCGTGGCAGCCAGGTGTAATAAAGTGTACTTCACTGATTTCTCATCAGCTTTTGTGACGTAACTGCTTTTGACAGTGACAGTTAGATCAATTGTAAATATCTCATGCCGATACATATGTGGCGTGTGTTTACGCAATACTATGTGTAATGATAAGTCACAGATAGAGACCCATGCCCTAAGTGTGTTCAGTGAACAGATAGTTTTTCATACCCACTCAATAAGCGATCTATTCTTCAAAATCAGTGACTCTTGTCCCCTTGCTACGAAATCTGATTGACCACTCCGCTACAAGTCTCCTCCCCTTCAACCTTGTGACTGGCAGCGTATCTGACCAATAGTGACTGGATTTGCCATTTATGACATCTCTCGTCGACCAATGTGAAATGACAAGGGCGGGACTGCGGTGGGCCTGGTTTTTCCATGTTTGGTTGCAAAGGTAAGCTCCGATAAGAATATTCTTGAGTTTTCTATTGTAATAAATTTATTCTCAACTCTGTAAATATAATAGCCTTGTTTGGGGTTGTTTTATTGTGCCCGCTAAAGTGAAGACTGTTCACTGTGTAATTGGCAGCCGTTGCTAGCTTTGCTAAGTAGACAGCACTGTAAAGTATCACTCATAGAGAACAACGGTGATTTTCAAATATCACAACCATTTATTGTCCCCAATAAAGACCGTATAGTCACTTAAATAACGGCCTTCACGGTGCACGATAAAGACTGTTAGAGCGTTTGAAAATATGTTTGCCGGTTACTACCTCGTTATGGCCAAGTCACACGGTTGTAAGTTTGATTTCTTTGAAAAATGTAACCCTGTCACTAAGTGTAGAAACACTTGGCTTTTATTTGTATCTCACTGTTGATAGCTAAGAGTGTTTACATGTGTTATACAGTTAAAGATAAAGCTGGCTGTTCCTACCAAATGTTCCTGCTCTCCACATCCTGCATAGTAGCGCAGGGAAACACGTGTGAACGCAAACATATGTGTAACTTAACGCCCCGGTCATTGTGGTGGAATAATGTTATGGTATTTGATTATATGATACTTTCAGAAAGGATTCAGCCGCGGTGTGAACTGACTTACTGCTTAGCCGGGGAAACAACAGGACGCAGGCTATACCACAGACCACCACACCTCTTCTCCAAACAACCACCTCTACAGCTGGATGCTATCTGGCAACTACTTGGAAGCGGGCAGTTATTCACTTTTGAACCGAATGGATGCTAAAACTGCATAACCTGGATGTTTTGCCGTCTCAGTGGGGGTGAAAAGCCTGCTTGTGGAAGTAATCGACTTCTGAAAAGGACGCACTCCGTGTTTCTGGAGGGAAACTAAGTTAAAGCTAAATATGGATCAAGCCAGCGGCGGGGAGGACCCAAATAAGCCATCTAGAAAGAAGTCCAACGAGGATGAGGGTAAAAATAAAAAGCTGGTAGGTATCCCGAGTGATTCACCGAAGTTGCATGAGGTATTGTGTGAATCTCACAAGTACTGATTATTTGTACACTTCATCAGGACCGAGAAAGTTGTATTGAGAACGTTACACTTTTCATCTCTTACGTTTTAACTGGTCCCTCTTGTGGCTACACTGCTCCAGTGTTGTTACTAAACAGCATGTTTTCAGTACAGAACAACTCTTCAGTTCAGGATGAGGCAGAATTATTGATGTGTTGTTATTACTATTTAATGTATCCCAATCCAGAGAGGCTAATAGCAGTTTGAGTTGAGCAAAAGATATACTATTTCGCTGAGTGCTTCAATTTTTAAAGCACTCATTGGATCATGCGATTATTCCATCAGTGGATCACCTGAAAGTTTTCTGAAGAGCACTCTTGTTGGGACAGCTGGGCCTCTATACAGTTTTTCTTACAAAGCATTTGTTACTGGATGAATTATTGTAGAAGCATAATGGCCATTGGGTTTGTGATGTTTTTGTGATTTGTGTGTATCATTGATAAAGTAATCTTAGTCAGCTTGAGGGCAGTGTCTATGAGATAACAACTGAAACCAACAGTTAGCATGCACTGAATTTGTTGTGTCCACATCAGCTTAACCTGGTGCAGTGTTTTAAAAAGAGGGGCCTGCTTAGAAAAGGGACATTCCTTTGTCTGCATCAGTGGATCTCTGGTATAATAGCATTTTTCTTGTATGCCATACCTTGCTGGAAAGTAATGGAAAGGAGATTTGTGGGCTTGCTGGGGATCATGTCTTGGATGCTGTATAAAGTTTGGATGGAACTCTTGCAATTTATCAACTCATGTAAACCAGCAGGCAAGCTTAAGCCTCAGTCAGCGATTCACTGTTCTAAATGGAGTAAAAAAATCAAAGATGTAAACCACATGAGAGCGTTAAGTGCATGTCACTGTCTATATGCTGACAGCAGCTCTTAAAACCGCTGAGTGTAATTTCATGACAAGAAGCTAAAAGAAAACTTTGACTGCTGTTGATCTTTCTTCTGGGTTTACGTCTTTGAATGGAAATTTGACTGATGTTGAACTTTCCAGATGATGTCACATCTCAACTGCTAGAAATATACCAGTTGTAGTTGTTTCACATTGTGCATTATAAGTGACATTGTCCTAGACTTCAGCTACTGCCACATATTTTAAACGAGGAACTGAAAAGGCATTTTTGGTGTTGGTAAAAAAAAAAAATGAGCAAAAGTGGGCTGATTTCACATGTAAAAACTGACTATATGACTGGTTATCTCAACATCTCATTTTGTATTAGGAGTTTTTGTCTTGTAATCACTCATTGCAAAGAGCAAGTTAAGATAAGAAAAAGGGTGGCCATAATAACTGCCAGACAGGAAATCTCAAAATTGGGCTAAAATCGCATATTTTCCCACAGCTAGAGTGTTGTTTTGAGAAATCATGATGTTAGCCTGCAATGAATATCCTGCTACTTAAGTTTGATATGACATTAGCACCCATCCAATCACTTCTGAGAAATTCTGTATATAAAAGGTGACTGCTTTTTTTTTTTCTTTCTTAAATCTGTCTCATGGCTAAACATGTTCCCTTATTGCTCAATTCTCTAAGCAGAGCAGTAAGAGGGAAATAAATTTGAACTGGAGCTCAAATCTGAACACAGCTTTAAGTTGAGAGAGGAAGTCATTATTCATTCCTGGGTGGAGCCATGGTTTTTATTCTTTTGTTGAGCCCAAGTTTAAGCTGCTCCTCTTAACAAAGACCTTAGGCACAAGTTAGTTTGCAGACATGTAAAAACAAACAATCAATCAAACAAGCAAAACACTAACACACTAACTTGGCATATATGAAAGCAGAAAGATATGTGCTGATTTTGATATTAGCTCATTTTTTACTGCTCCGTCTAATGGAACAAAGGAACAATATCTAAATGTATTTTAACCTTTTATTTTAATCTAGATTTTATGGTAAGGGAACATAGCCCATCTAATAGCATTTGTTTTCCAGAAACACTTCCATTACTACTAAACAATTTATACAGCAAATTTACATGTTATACATTCCTAAAGTATGAATGTATCACATACTAAATGTGATGTAATTTATTATGTCATATGACACAAACCAGAGGAACAACAGAAAATAGTTCCAAAGAGCAATGATTATGCCCAAGCAGGCAGTTGCGAACAGTTCAGTTTTACACAATAGTGCAATTACAACTAAAACATGAACAAACCCATTCACAGGAGAAATGCTGAAACTAACTCAGATAAACTGCTGTAGCCTAAACTGAACTTAACCTTCCTTGTGGTCTTCATGGACATAATTAAATGTGTCAAGGGAGAGTGCTGCAGAAGTGACTGTCATTAGGTTTTGCATCTTTGTATCATGGGCACAACTTCATGTGGCTATTTTTATTTTGCTCTGAGAGTTGAATCTCTAATCTGTTGGAACTATTGGCTCCACTTCAGTCAGTGTTTTAAAGCCAAGGAACAAATCTCCCAGGGAAGTGGTAACGTGTTGGTAAAGCTGAATGTGGGATTATAATTTCCTTATTCTATAAGCACTCACTTCACCAGCAGGAAATCCTGTAGGACGCACTTCCTCAGCGCCCCTCTGTGTTTTCACACATGTCCTCCTCTGAAGTTTTTTAGCTTGCTGTCAACACTCTGATAATGGGTGCATTGTTAGGTCAGCGATGATGCACATAGATTATATCTAATTGGTTAGATGATAATATCTAACTTATAATGTGCATGAATGAGACAACATTAACAGCACCAGTGGCCTTTATTCACAGTGACAGAGAGTAACAGGAAATCAGGGCAAAGAGAGAACGGAGAAGACAGGCTGGGAGTTGAACCTGCAGCTGCTGCAGGAGGACTATAGGACTGTAGCAACCTGCCCTAACCACTGTTCTACCAGGGCATCCTGGCCTGGTAATTTTTATATCACTGTTAAGAAAGATAAAAAAATTTTTTTTTTTTTTTGAAGGCCACTTTCCCTCATACTATGTGGTGCCATGTTGCAAAAGGGGAGAACTAGCAGCACTGAAAAGTCTGCTGGAACATACCCACTTTAGCTTATATTAGCTCAGGATATTACTATATTATTCACTTTGATTAAATCTGTCCAAATGTCTTCACTTCAAGTGTCGCTACTGAACTGACATCCAAAATGAGTGCTGCCAAAGCTGAAATGAAGACTAGCAGGGCTCTGATGGAATCTGCCTTTTTCTCAATGTCTATCCCTCCTCACACATGTGTTGCAGTCAGGCAAGCCTACCACCTTCAGCCTGTGAGTTGCTGGATGATTGACTGCAGGTCCCAGCATACTTCCACTTTGAAGGGCCCTGAAATGAGCCACCGTGGCTCTTGGCTTCAGGCAAGATGTGCTGGAGGAGCTGTGAAGCTACTTTGTCCTCAAACCTAAGGATGGGCAAAATGATGATAATATAAAAAAAATAAAATTAATCGAAAATGACATTCAGAACTAATTATCAACTTGTCGATTTATTTCAGTTGTTTGAAATACTCAAAAAAATCACCCCAGTTAATTTGCGTGTTTCCTTCCACTTACTTTAAAATTACAGTTTAATTCAAAAAAGATATCAGTTTTAATAGTTGAGAATATTTTGCAGCAAAAATCTTGTCAGTGATCTATGAGGGCAAAAAATAAAACAAAGCTCAAATAATCGTTTATTAATCGTAATCGAGATAACATGTTCAATTAATGGTGATGATGATTTAAGGCTTTGCTGCCCAGCTCTACTCAGACCCTTCCAGAGCAACCCACCACAACCAGTCACAGCAGTCTTTCAGTGCAAAGAACACGCACACACAAAAAAAACTAATTCCATTTAAAATATGATGATGCTCTGTTAGCATTGTCAGCTGCTATACATTTTGTTGCTTTATATAATCAAATGACCAACTGCCAATCAAATGCCAATAACTAAATTTAGCTCCTTTTTATGTAATTTTATCTGATGTGGTATAAAAAATGAATGCCCTTAACAGTTATCATCAATGTGAAATCGAACTATAGAGGCTAAAACTGATTTTTGTACCAGGCTGGTAAATATGTTTACAGTGATCTCTTAGTCCCCCCCCCCCCCCCCCCCCCCCCCCCCGTGACAATCAAAATCTGCGAACTGGAGCCGGAGCCCCCCGAGCCTAGATAATGGGTTTAAAATATGTCTAAACACCGCAAAAAAGTAGCGAGGTACTGCAGCGAAACAAGACAAAAGCTCAACTGTGGTCTTTCTGCACAACATCCTGTGATGTTTGGGTGATGCGTCTTGGCCAATCAGCGCACAGATTCTAGAGTGCTGGGCCGTCTGCGTTTCTCCGTGTTGCTTACAGGAGGCTGTGAGTCATCGTTTGATGTTTCGCTGGCAGCTGCGGCCTCTTGTCTGCTGTGGGGTGGATTTTCGCAGAATTTTAGCGATTATTTCTTGATTTATTTTTTTTTAATAATATATTTCTGAAAGAAATCCGCGAATAACTAAAACCGTGGAATTAAAACCGCAAAGTGGCAAGGGATCACTGTACTACTGCTGTAAAGTTGGGCATTTTAACATGGGAGTCAATGGAGATTTGCTCTGTTTTGGAGACAGTTCCTAGTGGCCAACTGAGGAAATTCAGATTCTGTTTCTTCCTGGATTGCTTCAGCCTGAAAGTGGGAATGTTGGTGTTCATTCCTGATGCATATGGTTTTTATCATATACAGTACTGTAGATGTTTATGCTTGCCATGCCATTTAGTTTCAACGGATGTGGTCCAGATCAAAGTCTGGCTCAAAATCTGTCATGAAAATCACCAAAGTAGAGGGCTGATTTGATTTAAGCAAAGTTGAATTAAGGCTTTAGAGGAGTAACACTGAAAGGTGTACGTGTGTTTGTCATGATACAGATTCACAGTAAAGCACAGTAAAGAGTATTTGAATTATGCTGCTGTCTTCTGAGATTAACATAATTTAAAACATTCATTAGAACATACAGATGGAATGAGCTCCTAAAAGGAATTCAGGGGAGCTGGTTTGACATAAAGAACAGACCTTTTTCTGTCCCAGCATACCAGAGTAAAAGATGACATCACAGTACAGAATGAGAGAGGAATCATCCTACTCTGCCCATATAATAACAAAGGAACTGTATACACTTGACTGTGTAGGTTCCAGCATATTTTCAACCTACAAGATGAGTGGAAAAATACAGACACTTATTATGTTCATCTGTACAGGGTATTTTTTGGATGCTTGAACAAATTGTAGTGCTGTTTAGATTTAGGTTTAGCTATTAACAAATTACTCAGAGCCTATCTCAAACATTACTGCTTACATTTGTAAATAGTTGTCTGATTCAGTTCACTATAAATAGAGAAGAAAAACACTCCGTAAAATGAATCTCCATTTAAGCATTTTGTTAACAAGCATTTTGTGCAAGTTAACACTTGGGGAAAACATTTATAATCTTATGGCAATGCATTCTTCTTGAGTAAAGTATTTTATTTTCTAGCTAATCTATTTTCCGTGCATACACGTGTTTGTTGATTTATTGATAAAATGTACTGTATATTTAGGGTGGGTGCAAACAACATGCATGTGAATACAGGTTTAGAAATGGTGGTTGATGGAGTATCAGCTAAGGCATCTAAAGCATGCCTCCTGATATGTGAATTAGCCATGTGATTGTCTTTTGACATGTAGTGGTGTGGAGCAGCAAAAGGTGCCACCCTAGTGAGAATGTAATGTCTGAACACTGGCCTGAAAATTCAATTCAGTTTCATTTATATAGCACTTTTCAAACTCAGTGTAACTCAAAGTGCTTCACAGAATAAAACAAAACATAAAACAGCAACAGATGACAAATAAAAGTAAACACAAGTTAAAAACAATGATAAAATAGATAAAGGTGTAAAATTAAGTACAAACTGGGTGTAATGAAAGTAGTATAAATGAGCATAATTTAAAACAACAACAACAACCAAAAAAAAAAAAAAACTACAATCAATCATAGGCTCTTTCAAAAAGGAAGTTTTAAGTTTAGACTTAAAAGACATGACGGAGTCAGCATTTCGTATCCAGACCGGCGGCTGGTTCTTGAGTTTTATAGGAAAGAAGGTTGGAAACTGAAAGCTCTGCCTCCCATTCTGGACTTGGACACTCTGGGAACTATAAACCAGCAGACTGAGACCGATCTGGAAAAATAAGGTTTTTAGGATAGATGAGGCCTGGCCATTTAGGGCTTTATATGCTGTAAGGAGAGTTTTGAATTGAATTCTAAACTGAACAGATGACCAGTAAAGTGAAGCTAAAACAGGGGAAATGTGATCTCTCTTGGCAGTAACAGTCAAAACTCTGGCAGCAGCAGAATTATTTGGACATCCAGCTAAAATAGCATTGCAGTAGTCCAGTCTTGATGTCACAAATGGTTCAGGTGTGTCTGACCTCACAGCAATGGTCAGACACACCTGGATTGATCAATTTGTCCAACAATGGCACACAGGAAACAAAAGAGCTGGCTGAAGTTCAGGAAGTAGTGTAGCTGTGATTTTAGCTTTTTTGTACACCAAAAATGTAAGGGATACTGGAGCTTGGTTGAGATTGTGGGACTGCTCGCGGCGGGCGGCAGAAAATTCCCTTATTTTCATATCCAAAACTTGACAGGTATGCAAGACACTGAACCCTAACTTGCCCCCAGTGGGTTGGCAGCACCTTGCACTGGTGTATGAATGTGTGTGTGAATGGGTGAATGAGAAGCCAATGTAAACCTCTTTGAGGGCACCTTGATGGTGTGGATAAAGCGGTATATAAGTGCAGTCCACTTACCATTTAGAGTTCCAGTATTATCTACAGTTCACTGTTGTACTTTATCTTTTTACAAAATAAATAGTGCAAATGGTGCATAATATTTACAATTGATGTCCTTTGTCATGAATCATTAACTGAATGATTGTGAATCAAATTTTATCCTGCCCGACTGAATTTTACATTCCCTTATAACATGTCACCTTGTGATTGTAGGTCATCTTGTAATCTTGTAAGCTGACAAGGACAAAGCTAAGCAGCAAAACTTGATATCAAAAGTATCCTAGACGCTACACGTGTTAACCACCACGTTCCACCGCACGCACGCACGCATGCACGCATGCACACGCACGCACGCATGCACAAAAGTTAAGGCTGAAGATCTTTTTTTGCTTTAACCCCTGTAAATGTCATGAAAAAATGAGACGGCAAAGGGTTATGAGGAAATACAGCTAGCTTTTCACCAGCTACCTTTTCACCATTTGACAAAACCCTGTTGAATCCAGTAAGGAACTAAAAGTAACATTAAGACTGTCACTTTCAATGTCAACATGAATATTAAAGTCTCCCACTATGATCACCTTGTCAAACTTTAGTACCAGTTCTCATAAGAATTTAGACAAATCAGCCAGAAACTCATTATAGGGGCCGGGAGGCCGATACAAAATGATGAAAAGGAGTACTTTTTGAGCTTTTTTGGCAGGATCAGAAAGGTAGTGTCATGCTTTCAAAAGAACTTCATACTCTCAAAATATTTGACAAACAATGGGTACCTTGAAAACATGTCAAGTCTCTGCAACATTGTGAAGTGTGCCTGCTAATAATTTCTTGTAGACATCGGCCTCGAGTTATTCAGATTCCAATAGTTGGAAAACCATCCCATTGGCACTGATTATTTGGGCATTCTCTATTCATAACATACTCAAAAATAAGTTTTTCCCTCCAAAACTATGTTTTTTCACAATAATTCAACTAGGGATGGGCATAATTAATTGATTAATCAATGATTGATCATTAAGAATTTGGTCAAAGAAATTAATTTTTCGTCGATGAACCGAATGTTTTTTTTTTTTTTTTTTTTTTTTAAACAATCCGAATGTAGGTTATCAGTGCACGTCCTCAAACAATGCGATGCATTTCAATGTGCCACCGATAGAAATTTGGCAACAGGGGGCAACATTTCACCATCACCCTACCCTGGCTGGCCTCAGTTGTTACATGTGAGCTTCTGTCATCGCCTAATCATAAAGCAATCACGGCGAAATGTGGCGTGGGACCATTTTCGTGTAGAAAATGACCAAGTGTACTGCAATCACTGCAATGCAAATTACAAATACAATTCATCGACAACGACAATGATGTATCACTTGAACAAGCGTGCATCCAAGCCTTGTAAAGGACGGTGGAGGCGGTTCATCTCTATCTCAGCCTAGCCTAGCATAGCCTAGCCTCAACTCGGTGTTAGCATGGACCAGAAGGGGCTGCAGTGCACATCGAGCACACAACAATCGCATCCTTTTAAGAAACAAAAAGCCTGTAATACTGGCGCCTTGATATAAATTGTCTTTGTTAAGTAGTCTCCTCGATATCTCTTCTTTTATTATCGTTGTTTTTTTTTTAAAGAAAAGAAACAGGAAATGTCACGTTATTCTCGACCACGAACATCCGGGCCACTGAACACATCTGGGCATACGTGGGCCATAGCAACCAGGCCAAAGGAGAAAACAAACGTCACGCCGATATCGAGAATATTTGTGATAGTTTTCAATATAAAAATGTTAATGATTAATCGATTGTTAATCATTAATTCTCCTGACGATCGACGAATAAATCTCGACCAAATGCCCATCCCTAAATTCTACATATTTAGTGCACATAAATGGAATGGATGGCCAGCACAACGTTTCATTTTTAAAGCACAATTTTATCAAATTGAACAACCTGTTAAGATATCAGATGTGAAGTTCAAAGATATTTGTATCTTTCATATGCTATGTGAGTTAAAAAAAAAAATTTGAATGTTACATGCTGACTTTGACTGAAAACTAGGGATGTCCCGATCACGTTTTTTGGGCCCCGATCCGATTTCCGATCTTTAATTTTGATGATCGGCCGATTCCCGATTTTTCCCGATCCAATTTCACTTTTTTTGAGTGGGCAAACAGAGTTTAATTTCCCATGCATTTTATTTCCTGTGTACATTAATAAATAGGCCTGCATCCAAGCTGAGATTAATAGCTTTTATCATCTCATAAAATAAACAATAACTTATTTTAACACTCTTCTTTCTTTCTTTTTTGTTTGGGAAAATTATTATAAAACACATTTAGTTACAGAACAGTGACTGTTCAACAGTCTCAGTACTAAAGAACATAGCACTTCCATTTAAATAGCAGCAGGTGAACTTGGCTAGCAGTTTAAGGCAATGAAAACACTAGCAGAAGTCTTTGCAATAAATGAAATCACATCAGAATAAAAATAACATAAAATATTAACTTCACTTCTTTCAAGACCCGCTGCACATGTTCGCGCACCTTTGTGTCCTTTGTCGTGCATGTAATGACGGGAATGAGGCTCGAAGTAATTAATGAGCCGGTTAAATGCCTTGTATTCCACATACTGAATGGGCTGGTCGTCCTCGGTAATACATTCCGCGATTAGCTCTGTGATTTTTCTGTATTTCTCCGAGTCTTTCGGGAGTTTGTCCTTTCTTTTATAAGTTTCACAGAGCGTTTGCTGCCGTCGGCAGCAGCTTCAGCCTGCTTGCTAGGATGGTGCTTTTTTAAGTGTCTGATTAGATTGGTGGTATTGTAAACTCTCTTCTTACTTACCCCTCGCGATATCTCAGCCGTCCACACATTTAAAGTCGCAGTTGAAGCGTCGGTCTTTGTAATTTTATAGTGCTGCCACACTGCTGAAGTTTGCTAAAGTTTAGCCTGACGCCACCAGTCTTAAAACCTTTAAGGTGGATACAAGAAAGGGCTGCTGAGAAACTTCATTTCAGTGCAAATTATTAAATGTATATAGTTTAAAAAAATATTTTTGTTTGTGTAATATGATTACTTTATTAATTTGTGTTAATTAGGATCACTTTTTGAGAAAAAAATAATGAAAAAAAAGATCGGCAACAGGGGGCAACCATGCATCGTAAGTTCCTGTTGTGTTTTACTGTTATATTTTATATTTAAAATAAGTGACATACCGTGATATAGGTTGATCTGGAAATATACTTTTTTTTAATCATAGTTAAAAAGGACTTGATTATAATTCACAAATGATTAAACTGTGTGTAGATTTGTCTCTTTGGGGGGGTTTTGATTTGATTAAATTTTAATTTTTCTAAATCACAGTAAATGAGAAAACATCTCTAATAGGCATTTAATTTGGCAAGTAAATAATATTTTAAGTCAAGTTCTAAATCAAAAATGATTTACTTTGAAAGTAAGATGCATTGTGGTTACTTCTTACATAGAAAGTTTTGATGGGAGTGGGAAAAAATTGCTTGATAGCTGGTCAGTGTCAGTATTAAAGGCAGGGAAAACCATTAACAAAGGAGACAAAAGAATATGGAAAACATTTAATGAATCAAAGTCATTTATATTCACTGCAACATGAAAATATATTTTGAGAAATAAAGCAAAGAAAGGAAATGTAATAACAACCTGATAAAGGACATATCTTATTATATGTTAGCATCTGATTTACCATTGTGCATCGTGTGAAGGCTCAGATGTGAAATGTTTTCTTTACATTTTGTTGCAACAATAAGATTTAGTAAAGAGCTATTCTATAAAGAACCATCATGAATTAATGTGAGGGTGTTAATTATTTTGCTTAGATGAGTCATAACATTAAAGGTCAGTACAATGTTAGTATTTGTTGAAGGAGGAATAAAAGGAGGAACTAAATGAAGTGTACTGTCAAGGTAACTGAGTCTCTTGAAGTACTAATGAAGCTAATGAACATGTCAAATTAAAATGACACTATAATGAATGTACAGTTCTGCACTGGTGCAGCTATAACCCTTGAATGAAATGCACTTGATATGGGACAACTGATATTGAAAGGTTCCCCAATAATGTTTTTTCATTGAATTTTAGGTGTTCACACACTAATCACATTGTGATAGTATCACATTGTGAATATGCTGATTATGAAGTCTGTGGCATCAGAATATTTTGTGTTGAGATATATGAGCTTCAGGAAAGCCTCATTTGAGGTCATGTTGTTATGTTAATACAAGATTTTTGTATACTTCTTGTTGCCTTGTTTCCTCCTGTTTGTTCAGCCTTTACTAGTGTCTGTCATGTAGTCAAACCTTGTTTTTCGTCTGCATTATGGGTTATTCTGTAAATATAACAACAATTGTGTCAGACAGACGTGCGAGAAACGACAGGAAGCTAACCACATGTAAGTGTTATAATGGCACTCAGGAAGTTGGACAGAGGAAGCAGTGCAGAATACTTTAGTCACACAGTAAAAAAAACCTAACAGTTTCACTGCTCCTTTGGAATGAACCTGAATGAGCCCTATTCATATGTATCAGTGATTACATAAAGCTTTCATTAGACATAACATGCACACCAACAATGCATGGCATTTTTATGGTGCTGTACATTAATCATTATTAGACATTGGTCATTCCTACAGCAGTTTCAACAATTCATTACTGACAGGTTCTGGCTGTGCCTGAAGTATAGCACAGACTGATGGTGGTCAGGATGAAGATTCTTCTCTCATTTACTTGACATACAGGTGTATTAAAATATTGTTATGGAGGAGCTTTTCCTCTAGCTGAAAGAAGTTTTTCTCATAATCATTGATATTTGTATATAATTCACACTTTCAATGTGACTTTCAGTGTGAATGTGACATTTGCAGTGAAATACACTACAGAGCATTGTCTGACAGAAGATCGTAAAAGTTTCTTACAAACACCATTTGAAAACATGATCAATTATTCAATCAATCTTTCTTTGTAAAGCACTTTTCATACCACTTAAGCATCAGACAGTGCTTTACAGGATTAAAACAGAAGTAACAGAAATAAGCCCAGTGGTTAGGGCAGACGGCCCATGTACAGAGGCTACAGTCCTCGTGTGGCTGGTTGCGGGTTCAACACCCGGCCTGGATGACCCTTTGCCGCGTGTCTTCCCCATTCTCTCTGCCCTGTTACCTGTCTCTCCTTCACTGTCAAATAAAGGCCACTAGTGCCAAAAAAAGTAACAGAAATAGTAAATAGTAATCCTCCCAGCTTTTACCACCACAACACATCCAAATTAGCACAATCACACACAAAGATACACATCTTATATACAGACTCACCAACACGCACTTAGACCCTTTTTGTCAGGACATGCTGTAAAAAAGAGGTAATTCCTGGGTACTTCCAGACTGGCTCTGGTAGAGCTGGAGCAGTGAATGATGAATGCCAAATAAAAAACTTGGTACAGACATTATTGTCATATTTTTGAAAGACAAAATAGCATTGGTATTGTAAAATATTTTAGTGGAAAGTACTATTGAGACAGAACAGCATATTTTTAGGCACTGGGATTTATATATATATATATATATTTTTGAATCATGTAACCTTGCTGTGGAGTTATGTTAATGCTCGATCATTAGGAATCACATCAATAAACATTCTGCTTATGAAAACAAATTCAGTGGTTCACATGTTTTTTGCATGTAACTGGCTGTGGGAAGTGCTCGTTGAGCAGATGTGATATTTTAAATCGCTCATAAAATTGTCAATACATGCAGTTGTGACAGTGTAATGTTCTTGCAACACATGCACTAGTTTTTGCAGGTCTGCGTTTGTTTTAGTACTTGGTAAATTCAACTGTCGTGTTCCATGTTGTGAGCAATTTAAGAAGACCTTGATTTTATCCCACAAATCGCTGGTTTTGTAATGGCTTCATGTCTTGTCAACCGTGAAGGATACACTTCTAGAAAGTTGCTTTCTTCAGAGATGGAGATAACCCGAGGGCAGTTCTGTGCTAGTCTGCAGTCACATGGTCAGGCCATCCAGTGTAGAGCCATTCAAATCTTTGTTGCACTGGCTGTTGTGTGCTTCTCCCTTTCATTGGTTGACATTTGAGCACATTTTTACCAGTGCTTTCCTGAAATTTTAAATGGTATCAGTGTCTCATTCCCCTTCAAAGCATTTTCAATTATTGCAAAAATGTAATCATTTATTTTGGTGATATTTTAAATAAATTACATCTTATGAGATGGCTATGGGACCAAAACAATCTTGACCTGCAATTTAATAAAGTCTTTGGTCAAGATTGTGAATAAGAACTAAAAGACCCTTCTTATAACAGTTTTTTTAAGAGTCTGCTTAATTAAATTGCAAGTCAGTTTGCTTCTATGTGAAGTGTGGCTTTAATGTTGTAAAGTTTTTGTGGCACTAGGGGCCTTTATTGCTAGTGAGAGAGACGGGAAATCAGGGCAGAGAGAACAGGGAAGTTGTGCAGCAAATAATTGCAGGCTGTGAGTTGAACCTGCGACCAGCTGCAGGAGGACTGGAGCTTCTGTAGGTGGGCTGGCTGCAATAACCACTTTCGGGGTTAGCCCTATGGTGTATGTTTGGGATAGATTTTACTGTATTGACTTGAGAGACCTTACTGTATCTGCTGCCAGTTGTCCTACTTTATGCTTGTTGCAGTGCCGCACATTTCCTGGAATTAACCCCAAGTCTTTTACTCTGTTCTGTGATGATTAATTTACAAGCAGATGTGTTTAGGCACAGTTCTTTCATTGATTATGGTATAAGTGAGCGAGTTCACACGTGTGACATTTAAAAGACAATTTAAAGATCGGGTGAGGGATTCCTGGATGACGTCACATCTGTTGATATTTGAAACCAAACATCGAGTGCTACCTCCTCCCTCCTCTCCATCCAGTTCTCTCTGAGAAAACAAGCCCCATAATGAACTCTCCTAAGCCACTCCCCTACTTCATGTGCATGAGCACAAGCACAAACCCTGGTTGGAGCAGTGTGTATGATTGTTTGGGGGGGCAGGCTGTCATCACTCTGTTCCCAGTATACGGAGCCAAAAGATTTTAGAGGCAAGGCAAGCTGTCCTGCCAAGTGACTGGAAGGAGAAACACCTAAATTAATTTGATTATCAAAAGACATTGAAGTTCAGTGTAAGTTTATTCCCTCCTGGCTAACATATTGATGCATATTACCTCAGGTATTTTCTCTTCATGTGTAGTCGGGGTTAGTGGAGTTGATATTACACTGCTACTGGAAAATTGACCAATGCCTGAATGTCAAAATGCTTTAAAAGATTATTGCAGCCTCATATCTCATCTCTGAAAAAAGGGCCACGGATTACACAAAGACAAATTAGGTAAATTCAATGATAATGACAATAACCAGCGAACATTACTCCCTTATAACCACAGGAGGCATTATATAGTAGGGCTGTAACGATATGGAAAATTTGATATCTCGATTATAGTGACCAAATTGATCACGGTTTACGATATTATCGCGGTATTCTTAATTGCTGTACAAATGTCCAAAAAACACATACATTTAAATAATTTCACAAAATCTTGTGATTTTCTTGTCATACTAAAACATCAGAAGCCAAAATCTTATCAAAATGAAACTTTCACATTAAAAGGGCAAACAACTGCCACAGAAAGGGGTTTTATTTTAAATGAACAAAATAAACAACAGGAACAAAGCTTATTTGTCTGGTGCAAATTTAAATAAACATTTTAACAACCATAATAGGTCAAAATATGCAAACAATTATCAGGAACAAAAATTATAGTGCGAGTTCAAATGAAATAAACTTTGGACTTTAAGCTGAGCCTTAAATAAGTATAAATGTGCAAATAAAGAAACAGTGGTATAGGAGCCAAATATGTTGTTATGAATTGTAGTTCACTCTGTGTGTCTGTGGGTGTCGCTGTGTTGTTACCTGAGGGTCAGGTATAAAGGTAGCTGCCTGTTATTAGTTAGGTGTTGGACCCGGAAGGGCAAAAGGTTTTTGACCTCTGTGGCGCTAACTGCTGGAGTTATGGTTAATGAATAATAAATATTTTACTGCATCAGAAGAACATCGTTACGGCCCTTTTTGATCAACACACAACAGTCACGTTTACGAAATGTGAGTTAGCGAAGCGCGTCGACCAGGTTACTCTTGGTCAAACATCTCAGTAACTTGAAGCATTAGGCTTAGCTCCTTCAAGTTGCTTGTACAAATTACAATAAAATGTAAACAAGTGCTCTGCAGACAGGATAATTGTCCTCCACCAGTTGTCCCTCTGCCTTCTTAAAAAAAAACAAAATATGTCCAGACTTTGGATTTCGTCCTTTAAGTGGGTTGGTAAATGTCCTGCGTGCTATCACCATATTCTGCCATGCGCACGTTACTATACCTATGTTACAAGCTATATATTCACGTGAGACAGAGTCACGAGTCGCTCGCAGACTTGAATGAGGCTGATATAACATATCCCAGTAATCGACCGCGATAATGAAATTAAGTCAAACATAAATGGTAATCGTTATCACGTAAAATTTTACAGCGCTTTACCATAATACCGGTAACCGTTCCATCCCTATTATATAGAGCCTTGCTTTATTTCAGTGTGGAGCAGGCTTTTAACTTACTTTTATTCTTTATTGCAATCCATATACTATAACACATTTACACAAGGGTTTAGAAATTGACCTGTCACCTGCATTTTTTAGGGATTTTGACAGGTCTGCATGACTGTTTTCTTGTCGGCACTCTGGTGCTCTCTGGTGAAATGTTGAGGAGCAACAGTCTAAATTTAGAGGCCTTTTACAGTCAGAACAGAACACTTTTTTTTCTCCTCCCCCCACGGTTTGCATTTTGCATGAGACAGTAAGCTTTGACATGCATGGTATCTGTAGATCTGATTTAATCACACCACTGTAAAATGATGATATTTGGCTCTCTGAATTCTTATATAAATTCATCTCTGACTGAGGTTTAATAAGTTCATGTGTCATTTTGCAAATGAAATATAACCACTGTTGATGTATATGAAAACAGACCTTTATTATAAATGTATTTACTTTAAGTATAAACATTTTTACTCTGACGCAGCCTCACTCGTAGTCTTAGACAACTCAAGTCTTGTCATTTTATTTTACTGACTTTTGCTTGAGGAGTAAATTTATTCTAAACACCAATTCACTTTAGCTTGTGTACTTAGAATCTTGATCCTTACATATAAGTTTCTCTGTAGCTGGTGCTGATGAGCAAAACATGGCCAATAATTGGCCAAGTTAGAAGTAAGCCTCTGATATTATCCCTATATTTTCTGTTTGCACCCTAATAAAGGGACAGAAAATTAAAGATGGTTGGTTATTTAAACAGAATACTGTAGTAGGAGGTGATTTGCTTTTTTTTCATTTAGATGTTATTCTGCAGTACAGTGGACATGTTGTAATGTGGCTTCTCTTTCTAACAATCTCTCAAATTTCAGTAAGATGATTTTGAAGCACTGCCTGTAATTCATTAGTTTGGTCATCTCCACTTGTAAAGTTAATTTCCAGACAGAGGTGCTTAATTCCACCAAAATATATGAAGTTTTTAAAAGCAAGGACATCGATTGTTTGAGGACATTGATCATTGGTAATTGTGATAAAGCAATTTTTTTGGAGCAAATAAACAAATGTACCAAATGCGAATCTCTGTTTTCTACTTGATAGAACACCTAAACCTTGAAGTTTACTTCCCAGCGTACCGTACAAGGCTAAATGTAAAATTTGAATAATTGGCCCTGCTTTCAAACCTTTTCCCTTCTTGAAAATTAGAATTTATTTTGCCACACTGAGAAACAAGTGTGAGTGTTGGAAATGATTTCGAGTCTATGGTTGAATAGAGCTCTTGATTAGACAAGGGCACAATGAAGTAAAATAAATAAAAGAAAAGAAGTTGCCAAGATGGGTCAGCAGCACTTTCCATTAAAGTCCTCACTGCCAACAATGGCTAGCTCCCAGTAATCCTTTTTATTGTTAAAACTAATTGAAGATATAGTAATTACCTCCCAAACTCGTTTTACAAAAGCACTCAGGCTTCTGATTTTATAGTGATAGTTCCAATGAGTGAGTTTAAATGACACCATACAGAAGACCTAGTTGAATTAGTTGAGTGAAGTAAACAATGCTATTGTGTCCATCTTAGAGGGCAAAATATTTTATATGCCACCTGGTAACGTTTTGCAATAAATTTCAGAGCAATCGAAAGATATGTTTCACATTTATTGTACTTTGTTATATTAATTCTAGAAGTTATTGTGTGAAATATGCATACTAGCAGGGTTTTGTGTCCCCAAATTGGCTGTCAAGTGGTGGAATATTGCTTTGAGTTTTCATTTTTAAAGAATCTGCACAGAGTCATGATCATATTTGATTAAGGAGGGACCCAGAGCTAATTTGATTAGGTTATTTAGAGAAATATGTATTTGCAATAAACCTTTATTATGATGAAAAAGTTTACTTTAATAAGCAAGAGAAGCCCAGAGGACATACAAGCTTAATTGTTAGGTGTTTAATTGCAGTGTTGCGATGTTGCCAAGATAATGGGCAAGGAAAGGCCCTCAAGTCAAGGCAATTAACCAAACAGTGATTTGATTGTTGTTAAATTGATTAGAAAATGTTTAAGTACTCCATTTGAAAATTAGCTATTGTTTCATGCAGTTTTAGACTGCAAGGGGAATGCTGGGCTTAATGATACATACGCTCTGAGTTAGTAATGGGAAAAGTTGTTGTTCGGGTCAAATTATTAGCTTTATAAATGCATCTAATTGTGGCTGTGTGGAACGGATGTTTGGTTCGGCTGGTGAGACCCAGGTGGTTGCCTAGTCTCAAAAGGTTGGTTAAGTAAATACCTGGCAGGGAGAATTCTCTGTGCACGGTGCATGATGAACAACTTATGTTATCTTGACTTGAAATAATAACTTGAACTATATATGGTATCTGCATAAAACCGACGCTTTGTTTTCTGCAGTTTATAGCTTTATCCCCAGCTGCTAATCTGTTGCTGAAGACAGAGCTTGTGACAGATATGGTCGTTTGTGAGTCTGCTCAGTGTTGCCCAGAGCGACAGCTAAAGGAGAAATACAGAGGGAGCTACAGGTTAAAGCCAGTTTGTTTGCTCACCCCAGTATCAGTAGTTTCCTTATTAGAATAGTGGGGAAATCTGTGGCTTGAGGCAGACTTTATGGCCATCACAGCCATGCATCTTCCCACTCATTAGTAATTTACTTACTGGTATCACAACATATGGCACATTAGTAACTGAATCCCATTTGAGGTGTATTTCCTTTCTGTTCCTTTCTGAGCTCCAATCCTTTGGCAGTAGCCTTTTTAAAATCATCTATCAGATGAAGATGAACAGTCATATTAGTTGAAGTTATAAAGTTAATCTTTTTGGGTCCTTTAAGTTCAAACGATGCTCTTTAGAATCCATGTTATGATAACTTTATTTTATTTTGAAAATGTGTGTTATTTTTGTACACAGCTTTAAATCAGGCAGTACTAACTTGCATGTTTTCTGTGGATATACTGGTGTGGGTCTGGGTTTTATGGGTTTCCAGTAGGGGTGTAACGGTACACAAAACTCTCGGTTCCGTACGTACCTCGGTTTTGAGGTCACGGTTCGGTTCATTTTCGGTACAGTAAGAAACATAAATGCAACATATAAATGTGCTAGTTGTGCTTTTTAACAATAGGAACATTAGCCTATACAAAGCTAGAATTCTGCTCAAAAATATAAATACAATATTCTAAAATATAAATATAAAATATATCTAAGATATTTTGAAAAACAAAATAAAAATAACATTGGCTAAGACTTTTGCTTAAAAAAAAATCCATCTGATGTGCAAAATTGAACAGTTGCAACATTGAACAGTTTCAAGTTGTTAGTCAGATTAAATAACATGAATAAGGCTCTGGGTGTTTCTTTAAAAACTAATCTTTTTATTCTTTCATAAAGTCCGGGTATGATTTTCTGGCTAAAATGTGGACGAGAAGGTAATTGATATCCGGGCTCAATTACCTTTATCATGTGTTTGAAGCCAGCGTTCTCTACCACTGATAAGGGTGTTTGTGTGCACGCGCGTCGCCTCGCCTGTGTATGTGGTGACACGCGCCCAGTCCGCACACAGAAACTCGCGCTGGCTGTGCACTGAGCCCGGCAGAGAGAAGGGAGAGAGAAGCGCGGCTCGCGAGGCAGACAGCAGCCAATTGATGGCTTCAAACCTAGCGGTTTGAGTGCGCGTGAGTCTCAAAATCACCAGAAAAAGTAGCTAGATTTGTCGCTAGTCACTTTTTACAAATTAAGTCGCTGGGGGGTCTGGAAAGTCGCTAGATATAGCGACAAAGTCGCTAAGTTGGCAACACTGACCGTGTGCGCACAACTGCGCATGTGCGGCAGCAGCGCTGCTACACAACGTGCGGTCCTCTACTTAATATGTCCGAGTGGAAACTCGTTCGGTACGCCCCCGTCCCGAACCGACCTACCTGTACCGAAACGGTTCAATACAAATACATGTACCGTTACACCCTTAGTTTCCAGTATGTACAGTTTTCATGTGAACTATGTCTTGAAAAAGTAAGTACATTCTTTTTCAATTGTAAGGATTTTATGTAAAAAAAAAAAAAAAAACTTCATAAAAAACAGCTTCAAGCGAACAACATATGATGTATGACACTGTGTCATACTATATGTGTGAAAAACGTAAGTACACTCATACTGCTTTCATAGGAATTAAGGTGGCAAGTAGCAAAGTTGTACCCGAACAAACTACAGGAACTGTTACCTGAACAGACAAGACCAAAATTAGCCATAAAACACAGTACCATGTTTTGAGAAAGCCAATCACATCATATTAGCACAAACACCTCTTACCAATTGTCAAAGCCTAATGTTGGATAAGTGATTATTTACTCTTGTCTTGCAGCTACAGGACCTAGGTAATAAGGCCTTACCTTTGAGCATGAATTGAAAATGGCTGGAAAATAAAACTGAGTGTAACTAGGTGTTACAGTGGACCAGATGAAATCTAGATCTCATTCTGACTGAAATAATGTGTGATGATCTTAGAGAGCTTTGAATGCACCAATCCACCGCAACATTAAAACCACTGAGGGGTAACAATTTCTTTTAGAAAGCAACAAAGTTTCTGAGGTGGTCCTTTGGTCTCCAAACTCCCCAAACACAAATCCGATGGGACCTGGTGGCACCTGTGGAAAGAAGTGCAAATCCACAGAGACCCCACCCTAGGGCTGCACAATTAATCTAAAAATAATCGAAATCGTGATTTTTGGTTGCCACGATTAAAATTTTGAAAATCGTGATTAATTGTGACCATGTACAATGTAGTGTAGGGGACAATGTAGTGACCTGCCTTTGGGCGTTCTTGAAGCTAAGACATGTTTACAGGCTGGTGTTTATGGCCAAGAATCTCTAGGACCGCCTAAGTTTCATGCTATTGCCTTTTATATAATTTGTCCATCCCTTATGCAATACTTTCTTGGTTACATTTCATATCGTGATTTTAAATAACATTCTGAACAAAAAATATTTTTTATTGTTGAATAATCTTGATTAATAATCGTAATCGTGATTTTGATCCAAATAATCGTGATTATCATTTTTTCCATAATCGTGCAGCCCTACCCCACCCCATTACCCACAGGACTCAGGGGATGTATCGCTAACATCCTGGTTACCAGACTCTCAGGGACACCTCCAAATGTTCTTTGTCCAGACCCTGACTGGTCAGAACTCTTTTGAGAGCACAGGAGGACATGGTTAATATTGAGCAGGTGGACACAATGTTGTGGCTGATCAGTGTAAGTGAATGCCAGGCATAGTGAAAAACTGACTTTTTCATAAAATAATTATTTGAAATTATTATTCTACCAGTTCAACAAGCTAATGAATCATGGGGTGTACTTAGTTTTTCACACATTCCTTTTACAAATCTTTTTTTTTTGAGAATAAATAATGATGCAGATTAATATGTAAAATGTTGTTGAGATGAAGTTTATTTTACATAATATTGGTAACAACCAATAATTAATTCTTATTGCATCCTGACATGAAAACCTTACAGTTAAAAGAGGCTGTACTACAATTTTCACTGTCGTATGTTTATTTTTTTAATGGCTGGCCACGAACACTCATTTACAGTTACCCTATTAATGGGACCATCAAATGTTGTGTTATTATACCCATGTACAGTACTCAGAATTTGCTCATATCAAAAATAATAAGAACAAAGAATTGAGGTTGTAAACACTCATCATTTTGGCTTTGTGTTCTATGTGTTCGCATGATCAGAATTTGAATATGGTTTTAAAGAATCAAATGAGCCAGTATCTGTAGAGACTGTACATGTGTGGTTTGCACACATACTTTGTGTGCCATACATACTATATGTTGTATTGGCGATATTTTCATTTTCTGTTGGATTTTGTTTTTTACACTGTGCCCTCCCTCCAACAGAACATGCACATTAAAACTTTGGCTGATGATATGGTAAGGTGCTTGGTTTAATTTCAGTGTGACTGGTTTTGTTTACATCATCTCAAGTTTTCTTATGACTGCATGGGACTTTTATTTGAAATATACAGATGGATCAAATGTTGTAGAAGCAAATTGAATCATATTTTAATGGGTAAGAAAAAAAAAAACAACCTCAAACCAGATCAAATGTTTCACTACATTACAATGTGACCTTTGTGTAATTACATGTTAGACAGAAGAAAGAAATATGTAATATTTGTTTTGAAAGCCGTATAATACAGTATGAAGAAAAAAAAAATTTTTCACGGTGACATTAGTTGGCACCATGTAAGTCTGTTTGGCTTAATCGGGGTTCTACTGGCCTTAATTTTCCAATGTGAACCAAACCTAGCCCACAGATTTGGGACTTTTTTGAGGACCTCTCAGAATATTTAATGTAAAGATATCTATGGTACTTTGGATTAAATGTATTTATTGTTCGCCTTTTTTTTAAAAAGGAATTTGTTAGCCAAGAGCCTTAGTGACTAGCCTAGGTTACAGCATGTTTGATCCATTACGTAGTATTTCTATAAATTGACTGTAGTCACAATATGTATGTCTTCATTATGTTTGTCTTTCATTTTTTCACATACAGTCATTCATCCTTTTCATCCTGCATGTGCCCCCTGCCATTTTGCCAAAGATGACTAACACTGACTCCCTGCATGTGGTTAATATTCATTTTGTGGTTTGACAATAAACTTAACCACGAGCATTCATTACATTAGTGTCAAATTATTAATTTTAACAAATATAATTTTCATTGTGTGATTAAAGTGCTTGAATAACATGAGCATTACCCAGATAAAACTGGGGATTTGAAGGTAAGTAAAGTCCTGATTAGTTTTATGCAATATGCTTTGATGAACACTGTTTTGTCTGCTACCATTTTGTTGAAGTAAAAAATCATGTAAAAGTTATTTCTTTATTTTTTCTTTTATTTGTTTCATGTTCTTGCTATTTGGAGAAGTTTGTCATTTCAGACTACTTTGCTTACTGTAAATTATTATAAGGCAAGTCTTGGTAGCAGGACACAGCAGCCTTTTGATGTGTCCAAACATGAAGTTTCTACAGTCAGAAAAGTTGGAACGATTTTTATAATGAAAAGTAAGACTTTCAAAGCACATGAGCCAATATTTTATTCACAACAAAACATAGATAACACAACAAATGTTTTAAACTGAGAAATTTTAGTTTTATGTGCAAAATGAGCTAATTTCATGTTTACCATGGTGTAGCATCTCCTCTTCTTCACAGAACAGTTTGAATATGTCTGGGCATTGGGGTTATGAGTTTCTGGAGTTTTAGAGTTTGTGGAATTTGGTCCTAATTTTGTCTGATAAAGGTTTCCAGCTGCTGAAGAGTTCGTGGTCCTCTTTGATATATTTTTCATTTAATGATGCATCAAATGTTCTTCATAGGTGAAAGATCTGGACCATAGGGAGGTCAATTCAGCACCTGGACTCTTCTCCGACGAAGCCACGATGATGTAACAGCTGCAGCATGTGGTTTTGCAATGTCATGCTGAAATATACACAAGGCCTTCCCTGAAACAAATGTCGTCTGGAGGGGAACATGTGTTGCTCTAAATACTTTATATACCTTTCAGCATTCATAATTCCTTCCAAAACACCCCCACACCATCAGAGATGCTGGCTTTAGAACTGAATGCTGATAACACACTCCAAGGTCTCCCCCCTCTTTAGCCCAGAGAACATAGCGTCCGTGATTACCAAGAAGATTGTCAATTTTGGACTTGTCTAACCACAGAACACTTTCCCACTTTGAAACAGTCCATTTTAAATGAGTCTTGGCCCACAGCACATGAGGCCACTTCTGGACCATGTTCAAATAAGGGTTTCCTTTTTGCATAATAGAGCTTCATCTGCAGATGGCACGGTGGATTGTTTTTACCGACAGTGTTTTCTGGAAGTATTCCTGGGCCCCTTTAGTAATTTCATTGACACAGTCATGCAGACATCCAATCAAGGTATGGGCCTTGTCCCTTACGCAGAGCGATATCTCCAGTTTCTCTGAATCTGTAGATGATGCAGGGGTTAAAGTATTCCGGCGCCGTTCCGGATCTCCGGCTTTTGACTATGATTTAGGGAAAAGAAAAAAAAAAACGCACACACGTTATTTCTGAATGGTCTTGAATGCAGGCGAGGTGAGCCGGTGGTTTTTTCTCCCGCAATCAGAAGAACGGACGCAAAATTCAAGTGTCTCTGGACGGGGACAGAGGAACAGGGGACAGAGCCGGTTTGGGAGCTGCTGCCAGAAGCTACCTGGTACCTGACTGTGTGTTGTGCTCCAAGAAGTTAGTCTATAGCAGCAAAAGAAAAAAAGCTCTTCGCCGGAAACGGACAGCTGCTTTCTCGGAGCAACAGCCACAGCGCTGTGGACGTAGCGGCCCCGATGACCGTTTTTTTTCCGACTTGAAAATACGCATCTGCTCGTTCACTGTGGAACGCGACTGATCATTTACAGTCACTCAACCGCTGTAGATCCGTGTAAAAAAAAAAGCAGCGTTAATAAAAAACGCTTTACAAAACTGTCTGTTTCCACTTAGCAGGCCAGTTATATGAACACACATGACAGCTCCAGAGTTCTAGAAACGTCTGATCAGCTCCAAGGATGGACGTTTTCTCTGAATGTTGTTGAAGCAACCACCCAATACATGGAAAAAAATACTAAATGTAATGGTTCGCTGATGCATCCAGAATAATAACATCTAATAATCTAATAACTGCCTCTGCATATACATATGTTAAAGAGGAGACGAGTCCAGACCCAATGGAATGTACAGTTCCTTCTGAAAGTTTTCAGCCTCCTTGAACTTTTCAACCTTTTGCCACATTTCAGGCTTCAAAAATAAAGATATAAAATTTCAATTTTTTGTCAAGAATCAACACCAAGTGGGACACAATCGTGAAGTGGAATGAAATTTATTGGATATTTAAATCTTTTTCAACAGTAAAAAAAAAAAGAAAAGAGACAAACCCCAAGAGACTGGCAGCTGGAACTGTAGCAGAAGGTGGCGCTACAGAGTATTAATGCAAGGAGAATGAATAATATTACATGCCCCACTTTACAGTTTATTTATTTGTTAAAAAAGTTTAAAATATCAAAAAAAATTTGTTCCACTTCACAATTGTGTCCCACTGGTTGTTGATTCTTGACAAAAAATCTTCATGTTTGAAGCCTGAAATGTAGCAAAAAGTTGAAAAGTTCAAGGGGGCCAAATACTTTCGCAAGGCACTGTATTTCCTATAAATTAATTTGCCATTGTTTTTGAAAAAAAATGATGGAGAAGTTGCAATTTTTTCTTGTACAAATTGCCCTTTACTGGATTAAGTAGTTGCTAAATTAATCAGATTAATGGGCTTGACTGAGTTACATGTTTTCACTTATAACTTAATAACCTTTACTTTCTAAAATTCACATTTAAATTGTTGGTCATCTTGTATATTACCAACCACAATGACAAAAAGTTGCCAAAAGCGATTATGCGTTGGATCCACTACTGCCCCCCCCCCCTTTTTTTTTTTTTTTTTTACTTTAAGCCTTGGATGATGTCATGCACTGTAGATGATGAGATTGCCCTTTACAGTTCAACATTGAGGAACATTATTTTCTGCACTCTTTCACAGATTGGAGAGCCTCTGCCCATCTTTACTTCTGAGAGACTCTGCCTCTCTAAGACATTCTCTTTAATAGCTAAGCATGTTACTGACCTGATAGCAATGAACTTCTTTAGCTCCTAGATCTTCTTCCAGCTAAATGTTTTTACAATTGCTTGCTTTTTCAGCCATTTTTTGCCCCCGTGACAACTTTTTTGAGTCCTGTAGCAGGCATCATGTTTAAAATGAGCTCATTTAGTGGATCAAAGTGTAGAATTTCCAGTTTAAAAATGTATGTTATCTATGTTCTGTTGTGAGTAAAATATTGGCTCATGTGTCTTTTAGTTTTCATAAAAAAAAGAAAAAAAAAGAAATAACATCTTTTCTGGAATTGAGGTTGTATTACAGGCAACTTAAACCAGGATTTTCTTTCAGTGAACCCCATGTCATCTAATCTATAGTTTGCTAGTAGTGTGATATTTTAATTTTTCACTCTGTTTTTTTTCAGCGTGATCGTATAACAAGTTTCAGGAAAACTGGGATGAAGAAAGAGAAACCACTTATACAACATCCAACAGATCCCCTCTCTACTCAAACTGAACTACCGATTCCTCAGCCTCTTTTTGATGATCGATCCATGAACCTCTCAGAAAAAGAAATTGTTGACCTCTTTGAGAAGATGATGGTAAGCTTTGCACTTCTCCTATTTATTTTTAGTGCACAGAGTCACAGTTTTATTACAGCTCTTAATACCACACAACAACAGCAACACAAAAGAATATAAAATCTTAAATTTCCCTTGAAAAAGTAGTTACTGTGATTTAAAGTTAGGTTTGAAAGTCTTCATCCATATTTTAATGCTGATTAGATAAACTACATTTTAAAAGAATAGGTAATGGGAACATTTATTTTCTAAAACTGTCCTAGTTTCATGCAGCATCTCTAATGCTCAACTTGATACTCAAAATGTTGAAAAAGATTCTTTTCTGTGCTACAACATCTAGAATTATAAAATCTTTGTTGGCAGTTTACAAATTGCTCTGCTATACTGCAGCAAAAACAGAAAAATAGATGCAATACTAAAAGCATTGAATAGGATAATGTACAATTCCAACAATCAGCAGTAATGCTCATGCTAAATTTAATGAATGGACCAAGTTCTTAAAAGGAAATATGTGAGTAGATTTGAAATTGTATATTCTAACTATATTGTTAATCCTTTCACTTTCTGGAATATTCTCTCGTTGTTGCTGTTGGTCTTTTTTGGTCTGAAATAATTATGACTTTTTGAAGATTCACGATTGACGATTCACGTAGGTCTCTCTTTTGACTTCAAAACGGCAAATTTCGCCGAAAGGTGGGAGATTTTGATGCCTGAAGTATTAGTTATTCAGTAGAGCCTTTTGTAATTAAAAAAAAAATAAGAAAGGCTAATGTTCAGAGTTACAGGCCTCAAAAAGACATGTTGAATTTAACATGCTATTTTCCATAACTGCTTACTAAAGTTTTGGATCCATGTATCTTGTTGCCAGTTATGTTTTACTGTTGAAGTTCACCAGTAACTGAATCACTAGTCATTCTGAATTTTTACCTTTAATAGGCAACTTCATTGTTTTATAACAACTACTTTTATTTTTGATATCTAACCTCAGCCTTATGCTCAGTGGATTCTCACATTAGCAGGAATAATTAAACTTTGTGCCATTTTTATCTTTTATTTTCTGTTGAGGGAAAGTAAGATTTGGATTTTAAGTATGAGCAAGTATGCAAACCTGTGCAGTGAGGCACACCAGATTGCGAGTTTTGCGTTTCATTATGTAATGTCAGTTATCCCCCCAGGTATATTGTAAAGGCTTAAGTCAGGGGTGTCAAACTGATCTGTTAAAGGGCCGTGTGGCTGCAGGTTTTTGTTTCAACCATGCAGAAACACAAAGAACATTTTTTACTTACAAATTGTAAGTAAAAAAATGTTCTTTTCACTATCAAACATTTTCAGTAAAATGTTTAGTCTGTTGGATCTTCAGTAAGTAAAAAAAAAAGATCTTTTCACTGACAACAAAAATTTTAAATAAAATGTTTATTCTGTTGGATCTTCTGTAAGTAAAAAATGTTCCTTTCATTATCAAAGTAACAATATGGACAAATACACAATGCTGTGCTCAGAATGCCTCCTAAAGTACCTCAAAATTTCCTCGAGCCCCCCCCCCCGCTCTTCAGAGTTTTCCAATTTCCCGTTGACACCCCTGAGTTATGCTGGGTGCAGAGCTACTCTCAAGGTACCAAAGGTTAAAGCAACAAACATTAATGACTGTAGGTGGTGTAAGGTGCATGTTCAAATCCACCCAGATCGTTTACATCCACCGCAAATCTGAGCTGCTGTAACCACTATGCTGACTCTATCAGTGTTATTTGCCCTCGTTATGTCACCACTAGCAGACTCATAAAACATTTGTAGCTTGGTGCCATGTAGTGTATGTTGATGCACTGGAGTTTTTTTCAGGAGAAAGAGCTAACTTTTTCTGGGATATGTATTGTTAAGACCTTTTGTCACTAATGCTGCTTATTGGTATTGATAGTTGTTGGTAGTTTTGTCAGTGTTAATCTCTAGAAACCTCTAATTTTTTTTTGATGTAATGACTTACAAAGTGTGATTGTCCCAGTAACACTCTATTAGTGTTATTGGGACAATAACAATAACACTCTATTAGCTCAAAGCCTTTTGGATAAGAGGTGAAAATGTCTTCAAGAAGTAAGAAAAAAGTTGCCTTTTATTCAAGCATTTAGGAGTGGGATTTATCGTAAGTTTCCTTTATGTAGACTTTTGCTGTGAAAGCCCAACCTTTGGTTTTTGATCAGCATTTGTTTTTGTATATATATATATATATATATATATATATATATATATATATATAATACACACACACACTTAGGTGACTTGGTTGCTAAGTGTTGTATCACACTAAACTTTTTTTTTTAATTTGCAGTTTATCATCATCAGATAAACAGAAACCGTTAGCTTATGTAACAGTAATGATTTATAAAGGCACGCTTTGTTGTTAAAGCCTCTCAGAACCATTGAGTGAGAGCAGCTGGATAAATATTGCTCAGCACCAGTCTAATGCTACGGTAACAAGAGAGTACCTCATCTCCAACGCTTCCAGCTTCACTTGCATCTCCATGCCACTGAAACCAATTTTATATCTTCTACACAACTCAGCTATTAACTTCATGGCAACAAATTGCGGTCTAATATGTGCACTCTTTTTTTCTCCCTCTGTTGAGCTATAAAAAAAGTACAATATAATTATAAAATACACATGTGCCAGATCCAATCTGTGCTCACGGTTTGTGCAGAGCAGATGCTGCATTTATGAAAAAAAGAGAGAGAGAAAAAAAGAAAACCAAAGCCTATACTGCTTCAGTCTGAGAGCAAGTATAAAATGATCATATTATTATTTGAGGGAGCTTAAAACATGACTGATGGAAATGTGTTTTCTTTTTTTCTTTGTACCATTTCTTCTGTCCAAAGATTCGTGAGTATTCAGAAAACCCCACAGGTGTTTGACACCTTGTAATTCATCATTTTACAGTCACTGGTCACTTTCTTTGGTGCATCTGTTCATCGGTTCATTGATTAAAATATCAAGTTAGCCATCATATGGCAACATCTCGATGGATTTAGGGATGTTGATGTGGTCAAGACAATCTGCTGACTTTCAAATTGTACATCAGAATAGTGGAAAAAAGGTGATTTGAAATTATGTCAAAGGAGAATGACCAGAATGGGTAGAGACCAAAAACTGAGCTACAATTCACACAGGCCTGCCAAAATGGAACCATAGAAGACTGAGTCTCCCTTGACTAAAACTAGTGTTGTTCCGATTCCGATACTAGTATTGCTATCGGCGAGTACGGCAGTCCAGGAACCAACCGATACCAAGTAATTTATATCTAATGATTCATTTTATGGTAACTTTCGTTACATTACCAGCAAAAAGAAATACTTTTTAAATATGCAATACTGTTTCATACTGTTCTTTTTGGAAATAAATATAGACATAAATGGCTTGGATTTGCTGTATTTATTCATGTTTTACAACAATGATGATTATATAATTATCGTATAATAATTATTTTACAGTCGGACAATTCTTGGCATTTTTTTTTTTTTTTAAATATCATACTCGGATCAGTAGTAAGTATCGACCGATCCCACAGCTCAAGAATCAGAATCGGTATTGGGAGGGGTAAAATAGTATCAGAACATCTAACTAAAACTCAATGCTGGTCGTGGCGGTGATGTAATATGTGGGAGATATTGTCTTGGAACAGCCCTGTAACAAAAGCTTTCAGGAACCTTTAAGGGGGTAAAAAATGTACCTGAAGTAGAATGGGTACTCAGAGCTGCCCTAATAAACAAAATGTTATGTCTATAACTTCTGTTCTCTGAAGGAGGGGAACAAGGTACAACACATGTAGTATGGAATATCACGCCCTCACGTGTCCTGACTGAAGACACCTCTAATCACGCCTTTAGGCAAATCACAAGTGATGACAAGTTGGTGGCCCTGCCTTTGCTTAAATACGACTGTCATCATGGTCATCAATCAGTTCGATAGCCACTCTTCACCGAGTCCAGCTGTACGGTGGGGCAGTCGAGTGTTGTACCTCGTTCTTCTCCTTCAGGGAACAGAAGTTATAGACATAACTTTTCGTTCACTTTCCGTCTATTCACACGGTACAACACATGTTGTGTGGGACATATATACATGCACTGCAGAGTAGCCATCGAACTGAACAGACCCAGCAGAAAGAACAGAGTGAGCCACAGAAGGGGTCACATCCAATCGGTAAAACCGAACAAGTGTGTGGTGATGGCAGGCTGGCTGCAGCACATAAATCATCCTTCCCTTAGACAGAGCCCATGATGTCGCTACCCCTCTGGTTGAGTGGGCCCTCACACCACAAGGCAAAGCGAGGTCCTTGCTTCTGTAAGCCAATGAAATTGCTTCCACAATCCAGTGAGTGAGGCAATGTTTAGACAGGGGTTACTTCTGTCTGGATTAGCAAAACAGACAAACAGCTAATTACGTAGATGTATGATCAATGTAAATGTGCAAAGCATGGACTGGGCACAGAAAATGCAACCTTCTGTGCTCTTCAGATGCAAAAGGAGGAGTGGGCGTGGATGAAATATCTGTATCTTTAATAAGCCGAGTGGCTATCATGCCCATCCAGTTGTAAAATCATCGGAGAACGCAGTCTGCGTCCCAAATAAAACTGAGTGAAGCAGTGATGAAGCGCAGCCACTCTGTACTCTGAAAGATGCACTCAGGCTGACACAGGGCCTATTACCAGTCTGAGAAAAGTAAACTGCTGACTGGGGTTTCATGAGCTTGTCCGAAAATTCACCGATAACCCCAGTACTTAAACATGTGGCACAGAGACAGTTGTGCAGTGACCTCCCCTCTCAAGTTTGCTGGCAGACCCCAATTGTCCAGATAAACTAAAACTTGGATGCATACATACAATTTTGGAATGGGTCCCTGAACAGAAAAATAGTGGCACTTTCTGAGTGGCAACAGATGAGAGGCAGCCCTGTATACCTGCTGCTGGAGCCCCTCTCTGCTCAGTTCAGCTTGGAGGGTTGAGCCTTCTTCCTGCTTGGTGTCAGGTCTCTGTGGGTCCAGGAGCTGGGCCTTTGCTCCAGGCCGACTGGCAAAGAGCCTGGGCAGGAGTTTGGAGCTTTGCCGGCTGGAAACCCAAACTCACGGACACAGCTGCCCTCTTCAGGGGAGTTGGCTGTCCTGCAGGTTTACAAGTGGTCACACTGGCCTTGACACTGGCATCGTGTCTGGGAATTATGCTGTGCAGAGCTTCGGTCTGCTTCCTCTTAACCTCAAACTGTGCTTGTATTGCTTTGAATGACTGCCCAAACAGGCCATTACCAGACACTGGCTCATCCAAGTAGATGGCCCTGTTTCTGTCTGGAACGTCGGAGAGTGTCAGCCACAAGTGTCTCTGTGCCACCACAATGGATGCCATTCCCCTGCCAAGTGAAAGAGCTGCAGAACAAGACGTTCGGCGGATGTAATCCATGGAGACCCTGACCTAATTCAGCAGAGGGTCCAGTGGACTGTCGGAGAGCACCTGTGCTCCAAGCTTTGCCAAGAATATGGCTTGAAAAGCCTAAAGCATGGTCATAGAGCTCAGGGCGCAAGTGGTGTCTGCTTTCGTTTGATTTTTGTTCTGCTGTGATATTGACAACTTGTAGGGAAGTGTTGTGGGTCCACTCACACCATGATTTTGTGAGAAGGGCCAGATACGCTGCCAAAGGCAGCTCCATTGGCAGAGGGTTCACCAGCCCAGCTTTCTCAGCACCATCCATGTCCAAGTACTGTCCATAGTCGGGCACCGTGACATGAGTGGACAGAGCTTTACACCATGTCGACGTCAGCTCATATACAAAATCTGGATATGGACAAGTGGTTCTTCACCATAGTAGGCTCCCGTAGGAGGTAAAAACCATCGAACCGTGACAGCTTCTGAGAAAGCAGTGAAGAGGGCCACTCCACGTCCAATTTTTTTTTAGCTGCGTGACAGAACAGCACGAGGAAGGATGTGTCCTGACCCAAAAACTCAGCAGTGGCAGAAGTGACATCAACATCCTGCTGAGCATTTAGCTGGAACTGTGGCTGCACAGCACCCTTAAAGCAAATTCTGCTCCGTCTCCATTAACCCCTCGACATAATCCATGTGGTCACCCCACCTACATGCGGGGACCTTGAGCGAAAGCCTGTGGCTACAAAAAAAAAAACAAAAAAAACAAAACAGCATACCACCTGGCCACAGCATACGAATGCTGTGGGCAGGAGATGATATTATTCAGCTGCCTAATGTCAACTTTGTGTACAAGTTGTTTCTTCTCATTAAGCCCCACAATTATGCATTATACAAATGCCAAACAGAAAGATTACAATCATCTTTACCTCTTTCAATTTTTATCTTGTCATTTTAGTTTGTTTTTCTTCTTTTGGTTCTTTGTTTTTACCAACACCTTATCTTTTTTGGCAGTAGACAAACAGCAAAAGCGGTGCTCTACCATCACAAGGTTTTTTGAAATGGTAGTTTTTGGTGCAACTGGCTCAGGACTCAGGAGCAGTTCAGCCTTGTTAAAATTCCAGTCTTCTAGTTTCTACCCTGGAACCCTGGAAATGCAGCTTCTATGCTACGTACTCTTCAGCATTGACGGTGCCTTTCCAGATGTGTAAGCAGCCCACGCTAAAGGGAGTAACCAACCCCATACTTTCAAAGATGCAGACTTTTGAACTGTTCGCTTATAACAAACTGGATGGTCCCCCTCCACTTTAGTCTGCAGTCTACAGTTTCCAAAAATAATAAAAAATTTTGATTTATGTGATGACATAACATTTTCCATTTTGCCTCAGACCATTTTAGATGAGCTTTTGTCCATAGAAAACTGGGATGTTTCTGGATCATGTATACATATGGCTTCTTCTTAACATGATAGTTTTCACCTGAATTAGTGATTTCTGGTAATATTCCTTAGTTCCTTAATGCCAAAGGTCCAAAGACCACACGCATCCAGTTTTGACCTTCTTCTTTGTACCATGTGCACAGACCCTTCTCCTGATTCTCTGACTCTTGTGATGATATGTACTGTAGATCAGTGGTCCCCAAACTTTTTTGCGCCACAGACCGGTTTAATGTCAGGCAATATTTTCACGGACCGGTCTGTAAAATGTGTCACAAATAAATACAACAAAATAAAATAATACCACTGGCATAAAAGCTGTGGTATTTTCTACATATTATAATGTAAATCCGCTGTGTTTTCACGTGGAACTTTATTAGAAGCGTCCTTGTAACATCGCAATAACAACAGAACATCATTAACATCCTTTCTGCGTAAAAACACTTTCCGAAGACGTTTGTTTTTTACTCATTTTGCCACGTGACCGAGACACAGGTCTTGAAGTTTTGTCATACGCCAAGAGTGAGTCATAGAGGGATGTAATGGACAGAATATGGTCATTTTTCAAAATAAAACATCATTTAGACTCGAATAATAAACAGTAATGATGGAAATTATACATTTCTTTCTCTGTGGCCCGGTACCAAATGACACACAGACCGGTACCAGGCTGGGAACCAGGGTTGGGGACCCCTGCTGTAGATGGCGGGATCTTTAATCTTTTAAATTTTACTGTAAGGAACATTTTTCTGTAATGGTTCCACAATGTTTGGACTGAGTTTGTCACAGATTGGTGAAATTCTGCCCATATTTACATCTGAGAAACTCTTCCTCTAAAATGCTCCTTTTATACCCAGTCATGTGACTGACCTGTTACCAGTTAACCTAATTATTTGTCAAATGCTCCTCCATTTGTTTTTGATTTACGCCAATTAGTTTTCCAACCTTTTCTTGCCCTATTCCAACTTTTTTAAGATGTGTTGCTGCCATCAAAATCAAAATGAGCTAATGTTTTCCCTTAAATGGTAAAATGTCTCAGTTTCATTATTTGATATGTTCTCTATGGACAATTGGTAAATAAAATATGGGTTTATGAGATTTGTAAATCATTGCATTCTATTTTTATTTACATTTTATACAGCGTTCCAACTTTTTGGGAAATGGGGTAGTACTAAATAAATAGAGTAAATACATTTTTAAAAATTGTTGAATTGAATTGTTTTAATCTTGGTTTTGTTTTTTTTTTTCATTCTCTTTGTTACAAAATATTAAAAATCATTATAGTCTTTTTATTTTATGTATCCAAAATGGGCTTGAAAACATGCAGCATTTATAGAGAAAAATGAAAGATTTTATTTAAGATTATTCTTCTTCTTAGGGAGAATTTATCTTACTTATTCATCTGGTCCACCTTGAGAAGCCAAACTTTCAAAGACACTTTGCTCTCATCTGTGGAGTCAAAGTTCTGTTGTAGCTGTGCTTTTCTCAGTTGAAATACACTTTTGTCGTCATGTACTGCAGGATTGAAATGCAACAAAGAACTTTCATCCCATCTCTTTGAAGTAAGGAGCTGAATGACTCTGGCTTCATTGCATTGGTTTTGTGTACTTTTGTGGGTAATTTCTCCGAGTGACCAAGTGTATGTGGTTTCGTGTTTACCTTTCCTTTTTTCTCATACAATACTCTTTATTGCCATGGTCACAGAAATGCGATCAGTGCTCCTGGTTTTCATCAGGCCTCTATTCAGTGTTTTCTTGCCTGGGTGCTCATCCCTGTCACTCAGTTCACTTCTCAATTACTATGTTTGTGCTCACAGTGGCGTGACATTAAACCCAGGCTTCAATTTGCTCAGTGACAGATGACACAGAAGGCATGTCTGTGGGTCTGACATTTGACAGGACTTGACACTTGAGGTTGGAAAGTGTAATTACAGTAATGAAATCAAATAGGGTTATTTACTTATGTACATTTGAAGCCACTTATGTTGTACTGTAAACCTTTCTTACTGATCTACAGTGACAAACAGAAATAACCGTGGTGGATATATCCCACTGATGCCAGAAGTGTATCTTCAGTCATCTGTTTTCTTTTTTTTTATTTAAATTTTTTGCTTTATGTCATGCACATTTATATCCCATTTCTTTCTTTTTTTGTCCTTGTTCTGCTATAGATTGCTTCTTTTTTTTTTTTTTCGGAGCCTGAATAGCATATTACAGGTTACTGAAAGATCATTAAAGGAATCTGGCAAAAGATGGAAAGAAACAGTGGTGAGAAGGAGCAAATTAATACTTCATACAATTCTCAATGCTAACCATAGATAACATGCGTGTATTCATAAAAGTACAGGGAAAATAAAAATTCATATTAACTGATTCTGAGCAGCATCTATATTTGTGTACAGTACTCCCTTATTATTTATTCATGGGGGTTATGTTCCTTCCTTCCCCTCGTGAACCCCAAAAGGCCTATGTATAATATTGATATACAGTAAAATATGTACATAAGTACATAATTTATTACTTGGCTAATTTAGGTATTTGTCCAGCCTCCCAAGTTAATTAAAGAAATTACATACTGTATCGTCTCTCTCTGACATTATTTCAAAATGATTTACCTGTTAGGGTGGATATGAGAGTTTTCTTGCCAAAAAAAATGGCCTAACAAATTCACCAAAGTGCCCGGGCTACCACACATTCAAATTCATCATGGAAAAAATAAATTTTTAGAGCAAAATCTGCGAGTATACGGGACCACGAACGGTGAACTGCGAATGAGCAAGGGTATATTGTAATATATATTTACACTGCATGTGTATTCAGAAATATGCTGAGCTGGAATTCAGATTCTCATCACAATTTACACAACAGTAATTCTGTGCATGCAGTGTCCAGTATTTATATTAGGGCTGTCAATTTCTCAAAATAATTAATCAGATTAATCGCATGACTGTCAATAATTAATCATGATTAATCGCAAATTAATCGTATATTTTTATCTGTTCTAAATCTACCTTATACAGATCTTTTTCAAGTTGTATTACTCTTATTAATACGAGTCCTGACTAGAACCAGGAAATATGACCATATTAGTCCAGTCCTGAGGTCTCTGGCTTCCTGTCACTCAGAGAATAGACTTTAAAACAGCTCTACTTGTGTTCAAGTCTCTTCATGGCCCAAAGTCCATCTCTGACATGTTAGATCCAGATGAACCAACCTGGACTCTGAGAACCTCAGGTAGTGGTCTCCTGCTGGTGCCCAGAGTCAGGACTAAACAAAGTGAAGCTGCATTTCAGTTTTATGCTCCTAAAATCTGGACCTTGATAGTCTTCCAGACTACCTGAACTCTGACAATGTTCAGATCCAGACTGAATCCGCGCTCTAATTAACCAACAAGTGATATTTCAGTAGTCGGGACTCCGGTGGTAACTAAATTCACATCGACAGTAAACACAAACAACATTTATCTTGTGGAGTTAGCCATCAGGCAAGGTTTTGAAGCTGAACTTACCATTCAAAATAGTATCTTTTTATCCCAGCTACTTCTAACGGAAGTTTATTTACGTCTGTCTGTCTGCGGCATGGACGTCGACCTCAGTGCATGGCTTTCTGTTTTGACAAACAGAGGACTACAGGACTACAACCACGGCGGGGCCCGAGGGTCATGAAGCCTGGAGGCAACACGTACTCTCCTCTCTACTATTGTACATCAACGGCCGGCCCGCGTTAATCACGCGTTAATTAAATTAGTTGGGTTAAAATTATTTTGCGTTAATCACGCGTTAACGCGTTAACTTTGACAGCCCTAATTTATATATCAACTTTTGCAATATCAGATTCAAATTTAAGACATTCAATTTAGCAGCTTTGTTTTAAAAAAAAAGGCAAACCAATAAACAAAATACATTGAGTTCTGAATCTTTGTACTTAACTAGGGATGGAATGGTTACCGGTATTACGGTAAAGCGCGGTAAAATTTTACGCGATAACGATTAACGTTTATGTTTGACTTCATTTCATTATCGCGGTTGATTACCGGGATATGTAATATCAGCCTCATTCAAGTCTTGCGAGTGTCGTAACGTAAGCATGGTGGAATATGGTGATAGCACGCAGGACATTTACCAACCCAATAAAAGGACGAATTTGAATTTCCCCCTTGGGGGATCAATAAAGTATATTTGATTTGATTTGATTGTCTGGGCATATATATATATATATATATATATATATATATATATATATATATATATATATATAGATATATATATATATATATATATATATATATATATATATATATATATATATATATATATATATTATATATATATATATATATATTTTTTTTTTTTAAGAATGCAGAGGGACAACTGGTGGAGGACAATTATCCTGTCTGCAGAGCACTTGTTTACATTTCATTGTAATTTTTTCAAGCAACTTGAAGGAGCTAAGCCTAATGCTTCAAGCTACTGAGATGTTTGACCATGAGTAACCTGGTTGACGCGCTTCGCTAACTCACATTTCGTAAACGTGACCGTTGCGTGTTGATCGAAAAAAGACCGGAACAATGTTCTTCTGATGCAGTTAAAAATAGGGATGTCCCGATCACGTTTTTTGGGTCCCGATCCGATTCCGATCTTTTAATTTTGATGATCGGCCGATTTCCGATTTTTCCCGATCCGATTTCACTTTTTTTGAGTGGGCAAACAGAGTTTAATTTCCCATGCATTTTATTTCCTGTGTACATTAATAAATAGGCCTGCATCCAAGCTGAGATTAATAGCTTTTATCATCTCATAAAATAAACAATAACTTAATTTAACTTAATTTAAACACTCTTCTTTCTTTCTTTTTTGTTTGGGAGAATTATTATAAAACACATTTAGTTACAGAATAGTGACTGTTCAACAGTCTCAGTACTAAAGAACATAGCACTTCCATTTAAATAGCAGCAGGTGAACTTGGCTAGCAGTTTAAGGCAATGAAAACACTAGCAGAAGTCTTTGCAATGAATGAAATCACATCAGAATAAAAATAACATAAAATATTAACTTAACTTCTTTCAAGAAGTTGCACATGTTCGCGCACCTTTGTGTCCTTTGTCGTGCATGTAATGACGGGAGGGCATCTGTAACGAGGCTCGAGGTACTTAATGAGCCGGTTAAATGCCTTGTATTCCACAAACTGAATGGGCTGGTCATCTTCAGTAATACATTCCGCGATTAGCTCGGTGATTTTTCTGTATTTCTCCAAGTCTTTCAGGAGTTTGACCTTTCTTTTAAAAGATTCACAGAGCGTTTGCTGCCATCGGCACAAGCTTCAAAGCTACTGCCGACGCCTGACAGAAGGCTGCGTGTGCGGTAGGATGGTGCTTTTTTAAGTGTCTGATTAGACTGGTGGTGTTGTAAACTTTCTTCTTACTTACCCCTCGTGATATCTCAGCCTTACACACGTTTCAAGTCGCAGTCGAAGGTCTTTGTAATTTTATAGTGCTGCCACACTGCTGACATTTTTGCTAAATTTTAGCCTGACGCCGCCAGTCGAAAAACTTTTAAGGTAGATACAAGACAGCGCTGCTGGGAAACCTCATTTCATTGCAAATTATTAAATGTATATAGTTTAAAAAATATTTTTGTTTGTGTAATATGATTACTTTATTAATTTGTGTTAATCAGGATCACTTTTTGAGGAAAAAAATAATGAAAAAAAGATCGGTGTGTTATATTAATGTTGATTGGCCGATCCGATCCACCTTAAATTTTTAAGATCGAAGGCCGATCTGATCAGGGGATCGGGATCGGGACACCCTTAGTTAAAAATATTAATTTACTCAATTAACCAATTCGAAAACCATAATGCCGGCAGTTAGCGCTACAGCAGTCTAAAACCTTTTTCTCTTCCGGGCCCAACACCTAACCAATAACAGGCAGCTACCTTTATACCTGACCCTCAGGTAACAACACAGCGACACCCACAGACACACAGAGTGAACTATAATTCATGAGAACATATTTGGCTCCTTTACAACAGTTTTTTTATTTGCACATTTATACTTATTTAAGGTTCAACTTTAAGTCCAAAGTTTATTTTATTTGAACTTGCACTATAATTTTTGTTCCTGATAATTGTTTGCATATTTTAACCTACTGTGGTTGTTAAAGTGTTTATTCAAATTTGCACTCGACAAATAAGCTTTGTTCCTGGTATTTATTTTGTTCATTTAAAATAAAACCTTTTTAATGTAAAAGTTTCATTTTGATAAGATTTTGGCTTCTGCTGTTTTAGTATAACAAGAAAATCACAAGATTGTGTGAAATTATTTAAATGTATGTGTTTTTTGGACATTGGTACAGCAATTAAGAATACCACGATAATATCCTAAACCATGATAATTTGGTCACTATAATCGAGATATCAAATTTTCCATATCGTTACATTCCTACATTTAACAAAACAAGCACATAAAAGCCACCAAGCAAAATAGATAAAAACAATAAACAAAAGGAAACAAACAAACAAATAAAAGAAAGTTTCAGGTATATGGGGATGTTACTGAAGTGCTTCTTGAAATAGACATGTGGACCAAGAATGTTTGCTATGGTACTGTGGCTTGTTGGAGGTTTTATGTCTCTCCGTGTGCCATTGTCAGGATGAACACACCCAGTAATAAGTTCCTGTTTGATCCCACAGCAGTTCTACTCTGTATCAAACCATTAAAACCAGCCCACGGAAGAATTGTTGTGCGCGCCCTTACACATTCGTGGATCAGACTTGAGGGTAGTAACAATTGATTTGTCACACTTAAGGAAAAACATTTTTATTTATCGTTTCTCAAAGTCATATTTCTTTGTAGAGTGGAGTCTCCAACCTATTTTCAGCCTTACATGCATTTGATGGTATCCATTCTTTGTTTTTTACTATGATGACAAGCTCCTGGGTTCTGCTGTGTTTATTTTTACAAAGTTGATGGAATAGTAGGTGCTAAATAGGACATTAACATTGTTTTTTTCATTTTGTCATCAAACTTGGATTTGATTTAATATAGTCCCTATGTGTATCTTTTCCTCATAAGATTATCTGATATGCACCTGTATGCATGGGGTATGATAAAATTCCCAGACACTAAAGTTTTAAACTAAACTATTTTAATTGATGCTCTATGATTTGATTTTATCAGTATATGTATCCTAGGGGTCATTTTAATCAAACTAATACTGATACCATGATTACAACTGCAATTACTCCTTCAATGTTAAAATAAGATTCCCATTGATATTGGTTAATCTTTATACCCCTAATTACAGTGACTTAATAGAGCCTTATATCAATTTTGCCTTAAAATGCTTACGGCAATATCAAATGCACAACACAGAAATCATTCCGTTTTTATTTTTATGGGGCTACAAATTTTATAGGTCACTAAAAAAACAGAGTCAAAATGTAAAATAGTGCTTGCATATCTGAAGTTAATGACTGCCTTCAATCTGCATTTTGCAGAATTCAACAGATGCTTGAATTCTCTTCCCTGGTGAGATGCTGCCATACCTGCAGTGCTGCCATCTTAACTTATTACTCATTTGGGGACTGTTCTTTAGTGAGTGAAACACCTGCTCATTTTGGTTGAGGTGATTTGGTAGTCAAGACTGTTGTATTGTTAAAAACGGGTTGCTTAAGATGTATTAATGATCAGCATAGAGTTATGTTCAGCGATATCAACCTCAGCCTTATGGCTAAAAACTCGCCCATCCCCTATTTTAGATCCAATATGGACAAACCCTTGTTACTTATAACTGCACTGTATATACATGGAAATGTCCCTAAAAACTCTTTTAGTCATAAACAGAAAAAAAAAAAAAATCAATCATTGCTCTTTAAAAAATTCTTTCCAGAGCTTGCCAGACTAGTATGAGACAAAGAACTTCAGTACATTTCTTTGTAAGTCCACTACTTCTGGTAGAAGCTCAAATCTTGTCATTTCAATTACACCAGCAGAATAGTCTTGACATCTTGAGACTCTTTTTATGTTGCCTGTGAGGGTATAATTAATAAAAAAGCATTAATCATTTTGTAGGCTAAATGGGGAGGGCTCACTCCTCTGGTTTGCCCCTTGACAAGCATCCTGCAGGATCACTTCTCATATACCACCACCCCACCCTCCCCCCACAACACACTCAACACTGCCACATTTTGCCTCGTTTACTGAATGTCAATTAAGCAGATAAATTAGCTGGGTTGAAGGATTAATTAAAAAAAACCTGCTGGTTTCCCTGGGTGAGAAGAAATTTTCAGTTATATTTCCCTCCCTGTTTCACAAAAGATGTTAATGGTTTCTTAGCTCAAGGGGTATTTCGTGGAGGAAACGTAGCCAAAGGAATTTAGGTCAGAGTGCTTCAAGACTAAATTTCTACCTATGATTCAGGATCAACCCTAAAGCATATGCACCAATCAGATAACATATGGCAACATGTTCAAACCTCTGAATAATAATTTAATTTAGGAGGTGCATTTTACTTAAAATCTGATGACTGAAATGGCAGTTAAATCATATGTGCAGGGTACATGATTTTATTTTCTCCCCAGCAGAGGGCAGCATGCATCCACATGAATGTGGTCGTGTCCCTGAAACCCTGAAGAGGATATGTTTTTCTCTGTTCATTCTCGCCATCTCTTTGTGAGACAGTGCTTCTGATAAACATCCTCCTCCATTCTAATCATCATGTCATTCCCTAGCTTTTAGTGCTCTGTCCAGCCTTCACTCTATCCCCTGACGTCTCTCACATGAAAGACCTCTTTGTGATGCCGAATTAAAGTAGCATGAAGATAACACTCCCCAATAACACACAGCTACTTCCTATCCAGCCTATCAGATGGGATTGCATGGCCTCAAAAGAGGTAGCGTTGTTTGATTTTGTTCTCGTGTTCTGAGTTGGGGTGTAGTCTGTGCAGTTTTTTATTCCTACAGCCTTGGTACTTTTATTTCAAGGGCTAATTATTAGTTCTATTATATTCTGCTGCTCTAACCTGTGACATTAATCAGAAAGATGGAAATTAATTCAACCATAGCACAAACTCTTATACTGAAGGGTCATAGTGTAAATAGAAATATAAATGTTGGTTGGTCGAAAATGTTTCATCTTACTAATGAAATAAATTCGTACTTTAAATTATCTGGTTCAATGTTTGATGATTTAAAGCATTCTCATATGTTCAAGCATGGTTTGGTCTTTAGCATTGTGCACGTTTTTGCACAATTTATTTTTCAGTTATTACTAAATTGTAGTATTATTAGTAGTATCTAACATTGCATTTCACTATGTTGTCTCTCCACTTTTAGGAGGACATGAACCTAAACGAGGAACGAAAAGCCCCTCTACGTGGAAAAGACCTGAGCACCAAACGTGAAATGGTTGTCCAGTACATCTCAGCCACTGCAAAATCTGTAAGTGAGAAAATAAATCAAAGTTTTTTTTTTTTTTTTTTTTTTCTTAACTCCTTATGGACGGACGTTTACTGAGATGAGTGGATTAAAAAACACAGCACTCATTACTATTCTCCAGGATGCACTGTTATGGCTTGCTTTGTCATCATTTTTGCCAACTTTCTCTTCCACCGCTTCTCTTCACTCTTCATGCTTGAAACCCACAGCTTTGATTGCAATGTTGATTATTTTTCCTCATTGTTTCCCACAAAGCTCAAAAATCTACTAGACTTCAATTCTAGTTGTTGGCTCACTTGATGCTGGGTGAATGGTCCATGCTTGTTCGGCCATGCTTGCATGAAACTGTTGGTTGTCCAGCTGTGTACTTGCATGTGGATTTTGACCGTTGGTGGTTGTGTCTATATACATGATTTGATTCTCAGTAACAGCAGCCTTTTCAATTTTTCAGTTCGTCTGCAGTTTACATTTTTTTCCATTTCCAAAAGCAATAAAATGGTATGTAAAATGTAAATGTCGTATTGACATTTCTTTCAAATAATTTATACCCAAATTTCTACTGTAAATAGTGCAGATATGACTTTTCAAGTGTTGAAACTTAGAAATCTGTTATCTGTTTTTTTTTATATAAATACATGTTGGCTTTGAATTTGATGTTGGCAAAACATTTATAAAAAGCTGGGATAAGGGCAGAAGACTGGGGAAGTAAAACCTGGTGCTCCATCCTGCGTCCTATTAGGTCAATTGGAAGAAGGTCTGTAATATGTGTGTGTATAAAATAATAAATGATTATTCAGGAAGGTCAGGAATCAAAGCTTTTCACCAATAAGTTAATCAGTACATAGACAAATATTAGTAACAATAACAGTTATATAATACAATTTTGGATAAAAATGTGGCAGATTTTATTATTAAAGGAATCAGAAAATCAGGGGGGCGGACGTCTTTACGTCTACCGGAAGATAACAAACTTAGCAACAACTCGATTAGCAACAACATCCCACTTATTTTTGACTTGGGTGGCGTCTCTATCTGCGAAACCTCCTTCATTTAACCTGGCCGCTACAATTTTGAAAAGCTCACAATTTTTATGTTTCCTGCCATCTGTTCTTTTAATTATTTCCTGTTCCTCCAAGCTATTTATTGAATAAATCGTCTCTGCTCTTGACCACCGTTTACTGCGTGCTGCTATCTTGAAACTTTGTTTTGAAAACAAGCCCAGCGCGGAATATAAGCGTCATCGCGACAGACGGGCAAGGGAACGAGCATGCCCAGAAAGACGGGAATTAATTTAAAGCGGAATGAGTGTATACATGACCGCGGAATTATTCTATACGGAATTAAAATCAGAATAAACCAGCCACTTACTTCGGAATTAAGTTTAATTCGGAATGGACATTTTCATTCGGAATTAGCCGTTTATATGGTAATTTTTATTTGGATTTAACTTTAATTCTGAATCAAAGAGGAATTAAACTTGCCATGTAAATGCACAGACTTTTATTCACTTTAAAATATTGGTTTCAAATTCATTTGAAGGAATATTTGCTTCCTTTTACAAAGTGTTCTCGAACAGTAGTGATAATCCATGCCTACTTTTGGCAAAAACCGGACAAAGAAAATCTCACTTTAGTTTGACAACTGCATGTCGCTAATGGTACTATGTCACATATCAACAGTGATGAAACTGGCTTGCAGAGCTACAGTGTGTTATGGCAGAGGAAACTAAGATCCTCAAGAAAGTATGACAGAAGAGAAACTGAGAGTGAGTAAGGAAGAGACCAAACAAAAGTAAATTTTAGACAGCACTGTGAAAGTGACTTAACCTCCACCACCTATAGGGGGACCCAAAGTTCTAAAAAGTTCATTTGTGCTACTTTAACTGTTGAGCAACTAAAATCCCGTTTAAAGTGCAATAAAAAAATGCAGCAGTTGAGCTCTAGAAGATATGATGCAACACAAGTTCCTGTCACCACATCAGTATGGTAGTGCATTTCATAGGCATGTGTATCCTTTTCAAAGATGATTTGGTGGCAATCTAGAAAAGTGATTCAGTGGCAATGTGGCAATCTTGGAGAGATTTGTTAGTTAGCAATGTTCAAATATATAGCATCTTGAACTTTTCAATGCTATTTTCAGTTAAATGTATGGCTTTAAATTATTTACAAAATTAACATTTAGCAATTGCAATCTGTCTTTTGAATATATTTTATTCTTTTGGAAATATTTTATTTGGTAATATTTTATCAGGGACCTATTAATAATATACTTCTAGTCATTCAGTTCTTTTAAAAAAAATGGCAACCTAATCAAATTAAGAAGTCATCTTATGCTTTAAATGACAGTGGAAATAAAAGCTTGAATAAAATTAAAGTACTATAGTGATATGACAGCATGACCTCAGCATATATAACTATAAGAGCAATGGGCAAATACCAGACTTATTACTATTTAGGGCCTTGCTAGTGCCGGTGATTATTATGAGACATTGCAGTTGGCTTTATTGTACATTGTTATCTTTTCTTTCTTGGTAAAATTGTTTTTTGTACTATTAACTATCAGTTACTTTAATTTGAGATTAGTAAAAAGTCTAATTGCAAAAATATTAATTTTAACAGGGCTGATACCTACTGACATCTCACAATAAAGTTACTGCATTAAATCACTATGGTATGATAAACTTATTTCATATTTTGAAGTAATAGAATTTTTTTAGGTGATATTTACATCACTTTCATTGAGAAACGGGGATTTTTGTGTCCGTTGTTCCCAGAATCTGGTATCTCTCCCTTGACATCATCATTTATTACCTTCTTCATTGTTATGGTAATTAACTGGCATTATTGATAATGATGATTATCTGAGATGATTGAATTTCTCACAGGGTCCATTATGCTTTGTGTGCACAGATATTTATTCAATTGAACAACGTAATCTCTGTAGTGAAAGGACAGAGGACAAAATGTGATGTGTGTGTGCACTCTGCTATCACATTTAATAGGCGTGATGGAGGGAGGATGGTTGAATGTCAGAGATGAAGATTCATGTTGGTGTTCATACAGTTACAACACAGAGAGCTGTAAATCCATAATTCATTTCACATACAGATAATTCATAATGTTGACTTCTTAATAGTTTAGGGGCATTCACATGCAAAGATGTCATTGTGATATGGTCACCAGTTCACCAGACATTTAGGGCCTGATCTTGCGCCAAACCTCCTAAAGCTGCTATTAAGGAATAGCAGATAGCAGGAGGGGCGTTCCCCCACAAAGAACGCAATCTTCCACTTCCTCCCGAAACCTGTGATCTTACCTGCGCCAACCACTATATTATGCACACATTATGCATGGGAGTGGTTAGGGCGTTCCACCTGTTTAACCAATCAGTGCATCAGTAGCCATTGCCTTTAAAAGCAGGTTGCAGTACCTGTAAACTGCTATGGAGCATCTTTTCACCCAGATCGGAGCAGCTCTCATGGGCTGCTCATCTGGGACTCTGCTGTAGAGCTTCCTCCTCTTCTTTCCTCCTCCTCCTCTGCACTGATATATACATAACTAGCTCTAACTAATGTGGAGCAAATGATTTAATCATTTTTTTTTGTACTCCAAGAAGTTTCAACAAACTGCTCAGAAAAAAATAGAGCCAGTGAGCTTCCAGGAAACCATTTCTTAACTAGAAAAGTTCTCGGAGAGCGCAGACCTCTGCCAAGCACAACAGTTCTTGAGATTTGATAGAGGTTTTCATTGTCAATACTTGAGTGAAATTTCATGTGTCATGGGCAATAATTAACGGAGATGTTTAGAAACAAAATTTCCAGCCCCATTGAGCAAATGTTACGATCCCAAGCCGGGTTGTGAACCCGCAACCTTCCATCTCTGGGGCCCCTGAGCACAACCCACTGCGCCACCTTCAATCTTCTGCATGGACACTCAGATCCACCCTTCCCATCTGACAAGCAGCCCAGGTGTGGCACTGCACACCTGTACCTATTCAGTCATCATTCAGCCAGACTCGTCACCAGATCTTTCCCATAGAAACGCCTTATCCAGCCATTCGCAGTCCCGCCTCCTTGCCTTCGTCGTCCCCTGGATTGTTGGTTTGGCTGCCAACCCTCGAATTCTCCTTTTTTTTACTTCTGAGAGAATTAAACTCTTAAAATTCCAGAACTCCCTTCCTGTCTCCATTGTGGTTGCTTTAGGGTTCAAGAAACAATTCCTTAACAGCGCAATGTTATCGAAAATTTGAAAGTGATCCAGAATCCAGGATTTCTTCCAGATGTCACCCAAAATAAAATCAGTTCTTCATTTTCACATTTCTGACAACTCCTGAAAATGTTATCAAAATCCATCCATAACTTTTTGAGTTATCTTGAATATATCCCCTGCGCCAAGATGCACCAAGACGCACAGCTGTGCCAAGACGCATAGCTGCTGGGAACGGTGCTTTTTAAAATACTGCAGAAAGGATCATTGTATGAGCATTGAGCCAGAGGAACACGTATGATGACGTCTACCTTCTACCACTGAGCGCATCTCGGGTGTTCCGAGCGCAAGGAGAGGGTCAGAGGGATAGGCGCACAGTACAAGAAACTCCACAACAGTGTTCTGTGATCTCCTCGTTTCCTCCACAGCAAACATCTGAATGAGATCATGCCACAGCTGTACAGACATCATCTGCCTTTAAGAGAATAATAATGTATGCATGGAATACAGTGATGCATAATCGAGAGGTAGAGCCGGTTGTGCATCCACATGTGACTGGGTGGACATGCAATGACGCGATTTGGACGCGCTCTTTTACGTGCCGACATGCCAGTTGCGCTTTCCACAAACTCGGTATCTTGCGGTACCTGTATCTCGCAGATTTCGAATAGAGGGTAGTGGGTGGTCAGACCACCTGCTACCCTCTATTCGAAATCTGCGAGATACCAGTACTGCAATATACCAAATTTGTGGAAAGCGCAAGAGACACGCCCATTGCCGCGCCTACAATGTGAGTAAGGTAGTCGGCATAATGGGTGGCAGCTTCAGGGAGCGGAAGATCGCATTAGCTGTTGGCAGAGTCTCCTAAACCAGCAATTTGCAGGTAGTGGGTAGTAGGTAGTGGGTAGCAGGAGGTGTAAGATCGGGCCCTTTGTGTTATTCATCCATACATCCATTATCTATGTCTGTTCAATCCTATGCAGAGTCACGGGGATCTGCTGTAGCCTTTGCCAGCTCTCTTCGGGCAAAAGGCAGGGGTACACCCTGGACAGGTCTCCAGTCCATCGCAGGGCCACATATAGACAATCACACATGCTCACATTCACTCCTACGGGCAATTTAGAACCACCAATTAACCTAACATGCATGTCTTTGAACTGTGTGAGGAAGCCGGAGTACCCGGAGGAAACCCATGCAAACTCCACACAGAAAAGCTCCTGCCGAGGTCCGAACCAGGAACCTTCTTGCTGTGAGGCAACAGTGCTAACACATTAAGCCACCGTGCTGCCATTTAATGTTTTTGTCCAAGAGTATTTTTTGTTTTTTGTAAAAAAAAGATAAAAAAAATACTGTAGATTTGTAGGATAAAAGGTGGAGTACAAAAACATGCTTTTGAAATGTTAAGTCCCATGAAAAATTTAGCAAATCTAAATACTGTTGATCCTGCAACCACAGTAAACCATCTTCACTTGTTTTTGAAATGAATAGAATTAATCTATTAGCATATATGTAAATGAGTACATTAGGGATGCACATTTTGGATTTTTTTATAACCGTTAACCGACGCCCTTTAACGATTAATAACCATTAACCGATAAGATGTAAATGCCCTTCCATGCTGCCATTCCGACATACCATCATTTAGACACATCACCGTCCTGAAATACCGCTATTCAAACACACAAACGTCCCACCATTCGGACCCACCTGACCCGCCCGGGAGAATTGGCTGCTACAATGTTGCGCGCGTTGTCGTGGATGCATGCGGACACTTATCAGCTGTGTGTCTACCTGGCAATGCTCTGCATTAACAGGAAGGCAGAATTAGCTTTCCAGTTCTCATCAACATAGTGACATGTAATGCCCCTTTTCCATTAGTACCTACTCGGCGCGGCTCGACTCGGCTCGACTCGACTCGGTCTCAGTGGTTTTCCACTGTAGTTCAGTACCGCCTCGATGTGGGTGGGGCCTTCATGGTAAGGTGGCCTGAAACGCAGTGACGTGTTTTATATGTGGCAACTCTGGTCACGTTTGCGACTTCGTCATTCGACCATGGAGTAGACTTGCCAGCCATTCTTCGTTTTGTGAAGTAGACAATTGCAGGTAAAGTAAAATCGCTGTTGAGTTTGTTGTTGCTGAGTTTTAAATATGGCGGGTGTGGAGGAGTCGCTTAAGGCTCATCCGTGACGTTGCTCTCTGGCCAATCAATGGCCCGCGGCGTGGTGACGTTGTATTCTCGGCCCGACTCAGCCCGGATAGAACCCCAGCCAAGTAGGTACGAAAAAAGGAGGGCCGAGCTGGTACTATGACCTAGTGGAAAACCTCCAAAGCGGAGCCGAGTCGAGCCGCGCCAAGTAGGTACTAGTGGAAAAGGGCCTTAATTGTCACGTAGCTCTCTGTTGTGAGCACGGTCCAGCAGTCTGTTGTAACAGCCACGAACTTAGTACTTGCAAGTTGCGTTTTCACTTCCTTTTTCCTCTCCTCAAAACGAGCCTCTAATCGTTGGGTTGGTCTAGATGGAATTTGGTAATTAGGCTCGATATAGCCCATTAGCTCCTGGAACCCTTCACCACTGACCACATTGATGGGCAAAATGTATTTTCCCACCATTGAACAGATTTTTTCCTTAAACTTCTCAGACCGCCATGCGTCACACTTTCTCCCGGCCATCATGGGGGGTAAAGTTTGCTGCAATGGTCCTCCATCGTCTGATGCTGGATGCTTGTTTCTTAAGTGGTACTGCATTGTACTCGTACTGCTGGAGTATTTCAGTGCTGTACCGCATAATTTACAAATGACCTCCTCCCCTTTCCGGTCGAAATTGGGCAAGTTCACTTTCTACACGAACTAGTTAAGTTCATAGTTCATAGAAAATAGTTCAGTTCATAGTTCACAGAAATTAAAATGAACTAGTTCAGTTCACCATTTCAAAAAATGAACTAAATAGTTAATTTTTTTGTAATTGACAGAAGCGACAGCTCGTGTTGCCATGTTTGATTGCTTTCAGCAGATACATATCAGGCTTGTTTCGTGGTGTATTTTAAATGGGGTTCGCTGGAAACCTGGCACGGTTTTGACTGTGCGTGAACTTTGAAAGAGCGTCGTTCACAACTGCCCAAATGAACTCGTTCACGCTCGTGAAGGGGAAAGTGAACGCGCTCAGTTAACGTTCGCGAAAAATATGAACTAGTTCGTGAATTTTCGTTCAATGAACACGTTCAGGTACAACACTGCACAGAACTCCTTTTTGCTCTCTTCATCTTCGCTGTAAAGTGGGCTGTGATGGAAAGCACGTGATGGTATGTGTTGCACCTGTCGACACGCCCCCATGAGTTGATTGAATTACGTAGCTTAAAAACAAAATTGACCGTTAGTATTAATCGGTTAGAGTTACTGTTATCGGTTAACGGTTAAACGGTTAACCATGTGCATCCCTAGAGTACATTCATTTTGAAAGACAGTACTATTAGACATATATTGATGAAAGATAATATAAAAGATGTTCATATCGATCTTTTTTTCAAATGAAGGAAAAGCTTTCAAACCTGCAATTTGTTTGAAAATAGAATAAGCTGCTGGAACGTGTTCATGTATTCCATGATATATTGCATGATTTCAGTAATTTAATTAGTTATTACCCCTTAATATTTAATCTGTATCATTCTTTTGACAGTGGAGTTTTTCTACTTATCTGCGTAAATGCATGTACGCATTTACGTCTCTATGTGTAAAAATTAGGGATCATGTGCTACTATTTCTCTTGCTTGTGGGGGCTGATGAGCTTGCATTGCATTGAAAATCTAAGTGGTGACTGAATGTGGCATTGGCCTTTTGTGAACATGTTAGGGTTTACACCCCTCCCACACACACACATGCACGCACCCTTCTTGCGGATTTATTTCATGCTTTACAGTAGTGCTGGGCGATATGGAAAAAATCATATATCACGATATAGACTATTTTATATCACGATAACGATATATATCACGATATACCATAATAAAGTATGTTTTCAGTTATTCTCTGAAAAGTTTGACAAAAATTTCATTGCTTACTTTTCAACTTTATTTTGAAAGGACATTTAGCTGAACTGTCACAAACATACATTTTAGTGCAGCAAAAACAGGTAGGTAAAGAGATACAGTAGCTTTCACATTTTTTTAAAGTGCACAACAGTTTCTGAGAGGAAAAACACGTTTTTGCACTGAAGTTTAGCCATAAAAATTAAACACAAATTATTTTTCAACTTTCTGAAATCTGAAACCTTGTAGTGCAAAGTTTGCAAAACCAATATAAAGTGTCTAAAGTAAACATCAGGGTTGAAGAGAACTCTGTTTAAGGCATTAATCATGAATAAAAGTGCAAACATAAAAGGCTACTTTGTAGAAATAGATATGTTTCTATCAAATTTATCATTGCAGGTTATTTAATTACATATTTGCTGTAATAATTGATAAAATTAGGTTAGAAACGATATAAACGATAGAAGAGAAATGGCACGTTACATACTATTCTATCGTCCCCACGATATGTATCGTCATATTGCCCAGCACTACTTTACAGTAAGTTTGTTGTTTTTGGTGCTGCTGAAAGACTTTACTGTTGGTTCCTTCTATTTTGTGCTTGGGTTTTTTCATAGACACGTTTGACAAGTTAAGGACTTTTGTGACTTATTATCCTTGCACAAATATTCTGTTCTACAATGATCCTTTATTGCAGCCAATGAAGTGCAAGTGGGACTTTCAGGAATGTCTCAAGTGCCCACTGCTATATTGATACTCAAATTTATGTGGACATGTACAGCATTGTCTCTTTACCTACAGCGAATGCAGTGCATGCATGCTCAACATGCCTTATACTATAAGTTTAAATCACTAAATATTTGTGGAACAAAACACTTCCACTAGTATTATGTGGTGTTTTTTTTTTCCCCTTGTGTCTTTCTACAGACCTACTCAAGTGAATATGCGTCTGTGTTTCACAAAAAGCAATATTCCTTCAGTGCAATAGCTTGCGATGTTTTAGATTCTTTTCGCAAGTTACATCTTTGTCGTAACTATGTGACTCACTAATGCATTTCTACATCCTACAGTATCTTAGCTTTAAAACAGCTGTCTAGTTTGAAATGATAGTTCATCTGAGAAAATACAAATAACGTGTTTACTGCAAAATATGCCTTACAGAAGAAAGTCGAAGCTTTTTTCCATCCTTCTCTCATTTTTGGTCACCTCTCTTTGTAGTCTGTTGCAAGGCAAGATTGTAAACACTCTTATGCTGTACTAGGGCCCCTTAGCCATAGAAAATTACCCCCAACACACAAAAAAGAATATCTTAATCTTTTCAGAGAATAATCCTACATTGACTTTGTTCATTTGGATATGAGCTGAGATCACTTGTTATCCAACTCTGCTTTTCCTGTACTGTCTATGAATAGCCTTGACCATCAGCTTTGCATGAACATCTGCCTTTCTTTGTCACCTTGCTTTGTGATCCTCATTTTTCTCTATAATTGTGTGCCAGTATAAACAATATTGCTAAAATTCATTGTGATACTAATACTACTAAAACTCAGAGATTTCCATGTTAATTTTAAAGATGCCTTGTTTCATGCAGGAAGTGTATGATGGAGGAGGTGGGGCTGTGTGCTCAGTGTCATTACTGGAGTCTTTTTTTTTTTTTTTTTTTTTTTAATATTAGTATATCTGATGTGATTATCAATATGCAACCTTGCTTTTGGACCATGCTTTTCCAGAGATAATCCATGACATAAAAATTACACAGTTCTAATTCTTATGCAATTTTTAAATTTGGAATTTATTATTTTTTTGGACACAAAAAAGTTGGTAATGTTTAACGTTGTAGTGAGAGATAAACCTGTATAGTGTCCATGTACATTTGTTCTTTTATTTAAAAAAAATGTACTAGTTGGCGTTTAAAAAAATGACTTTGCAAATGTTTCCAGTGATACTGTTGCTTCCCCCCCAAGCTCCTCCCTGACTATTGTCCATACAGGCTTAAGATGGTGTCTGTTATTTTGGTAAGGCTGCTATAAAGTAAGATTAAAATATATGTAATTTTACAAATATAAAAATATACAATTTTGCAATAATTCAGTAACTCATTTCAAGGTGTTTAACCAGCTTGCTATTAAGATAGCACTTTCTCCATTTTAGGTTGTCATATCTTCTACAGGAAACCAAAATAGATGTAGTGCCACATGCAACTTCACTTTAATGTTGCTGTGAACTCTCGGTAGAATGAAGGTGTCAAAGCATCTAATGTAAAAACAGTAAAAGAATCAGGAAGGGAGGTTATCTTTACCTTGTCCTTTTGTTTTTTGAAAACAAAATGACGAAGCAAATAAAAGTTGAGTGTGTCCTGTAACTTCTGCAGTGAAATTGCAATCCCTTAAAAAACTTGTAGCACAAATAGAGGAATTTAGCCACAGATTTGAATACATTAACTGTACTGACAGACACCTTCCCACTGTGAAATAAGTTCCACAGTTGCAGTAATGAAAATCACTACTGCTATGTGCCCATATTGACTGATAACAAGGTTAAACCCCATGAATTGTGCTGACTGTAGGGGTTCAAGGTAGGTCTGCCCCACACATTTGACATCTAAAGACCAATGTTAATGGCATCAGATTGATTTCAGCCCAGAGAGACCCTTTGCAGCTTCTGTGCCCACACCAGCTAACGCAACTTGTGGGGCATAAATCTGTGAATCTATACCAGTTGGCCAAGGGCAGTCATATTTTACCCCCCAAGTATATTATTAGACACTTGTTTGTATTATGTATGCACATCAGGTTTGGTTCCATGTTTTTAAAAATTAAAAAATGGCAGCTGCCAAACACAGACGCTGTCTTCAGCTTCCAACAGTAGTTATGTGTGTGCTCTTGTTGGCTGTAATACAGTCTGTGCTATAATTGTGTGAAGGATTTTTGTGATGTCACACAAGATACGCTAATGCCTCAACATGTAATGGAATATTCTCTGGCCTACTAATGATTGTGCTGTTTGTGTCTTTTTGCACATTAACCTTCTCCGCTGATCGCTGCATGCAGATAACTGGGAGCAAAGTTGCGGTAAGTAGCCCATTATTTTATTGGCTTCTGAATTTTGTGACTTCTGTGCTCATGTATGGCCTCAATCACAACATGGAAACACACACACCCAAACATGCACACATATATCAGTTATCAATCTTATTTCAGAAGGAACTGTACAAGTGAGATCATTTACATAGACATGCGTTTTGCTTCATACTCCTAATATTGTCTTAAGGATGTTATTTTGGAAAGAACATCATCAATAAAATGCTGCATGTAAGTTAAGGCACTTTCAGATTAGTTATTTAGAAATTACACAGCCTGAAAGTTGTTGGTTTTATATGTTTATTTTCAAAATCACTTACAAAGTAGAAACTTTTAGCTTTTGAATATGGTTAACACCAGCAATTTGCACACCGTGGTGAACATATTTCTTTTTCAGCCTTAAACAGATGCTAATTTAGTGGAGGTAGTCACTGACAGATATTTTAATATGCCATCAGTAACTCTTTGAAAGAAATTAAGGTAAAAATTTTTAAATTGTTTGTTTTCATTTCACATCTCATTTTACTTAAATTAGTTCAACAAAAAACTCAAAATATCTAAATAAAAGTAATTTATGTTGTCAGTTTGTTCAGAGTATGTTTTATTTTTATTTATTTTTTATTTACCCAAACCTTCTTGACTGTTCAGAGAACACAAAGTATTTTTAGGGAGAAATTACACTTATATTGACTTGTTAGGTGTGGGATTGTCACTTTAAATGGTGTTCCTTAGCCTTTTGTAAGGCTTCGTAAGGATTAAGAGGTCTGAAAAGCCTCACAAAATCACAGGCAAGGTAAAGCAGTGCACTGTGACCTAGCTTCTGCTCTCCCCATGCTCTCACAAAAATGTTGCTCTTTGAGGCATTTTACTGAGACATTTTTTATTGATTCCCATTTTTGTCTGTTTTTGTTAAACTGTTCTTTTGTGCTTGGATATTTCTGTGGGAACAGCGGCTTTTTCACCATGGTCTGTGTGTTTGTGGATGAAGCAGTTTTCAATCAGCACTTTTGGCTAGATTCTGCTTTGTAAATAGAAAAAGACAAAATTACCCTAGGTTTGAATAATGTCTGCTCCTCTATGATCTAGAAACCTAGTTTCAAAGTTTCTGTAAACCAATTGATAAAAGATGCCAGAGACCCTGGTTATCAATATGTTCCTTCCAACTAAAATGCTCACTGAGGTATTTGATCCAGCATTTCCAACCTTTGTGTCAATCCTGCTGCAGCAGCAAAAAAACAGGGCCAACATACTAAAAACTATTAGCTTTCATTCTTTAAAGCCCGACTGACGAAGAAGCGAACAAACAGAGTATTTAGACCTGTTAGCCGATCATGGGCTACAGTTGGGTTCCTGCTTTGCTGGCAGATTCCCATTTTCACGCTGTCAGTGTACATCGATGGGACAGAGTCCTCTCAGATGAGCTAGAAGGAAAGTGTTGGTTAGGATTGTCCATAGGGAGAGCACAAGTGCAACTCCTCTGTCTCTGGCATGAAATCTCTCTGTTACTTCCCCTCTCCTAGCAAGGAATGAGCTTGGAATAGAACACTGTGTGAATTGATTTTAATCCACTCTGACCGTTGTGGAAGTTGACAACACTGCTAAGCCTCATAGTATCTCTCAAACCCCTAAATAATACTGAAGAAAATATTACCAGCACATCTAAATATTACTGTGTCTGAAGGCAGACCGACACAGTCTAGATGAACCTGAGCTCCTTTTTTTCCCTTTTTTTTTTTTGGAAGATTTTTTTTTGGCTCTAATGGCCTTTATTACTAAAAATCAACAGACAGGAAAGTGGGGCAGAGAGATTGGGAGAAGACACGCAGGAAAAGGGGCACAGGCTGGGAGTCGAACCTGCAACTGCTGCGGAAGGACTATAGCTTCTGTTCATTTTGCTTTTATAGAATAATTGTCTGTAAGTACATGCCTGTTTTATGTCATAAGTCAAAGGACCATCCATCAGTCTTCTGCAGCAGTACTGTGAAAGTAGACCTCCATCCATCTTGTCTATTGAAATACACTTCCATCTATATTGGAAAGTGGCAAGTCCACAGGAAATTATCAATACCTTTAAAACGAGAGCAAGCTAGCAGGCAGTAAATGTGGTTGTGTAAAAACCTACTCTCTTTATACTGTTGTCGACAGGATGAGCAGATTTGACCAAAGAGCCTAAAGTGTCTTAAACCTGAGTGAAAAGGTCAGAAGTTGAAATTACATTACAAATCACAGCTCACAGAAGTTCTCAATTACAGATTACCGCAAGTCCCCAGATAAAAGTAGAGCTGTGTGAATAAGGTATTATATGCTAATTAACATGAAAAGAGTTGATGTTGCAGGGAGCAGATTACTATTTATTTCGTTATTTTTAATAAAACAGTGTTTCTTGAAAATAAATAATACATTCTTTTTTGGCACTAGAGGCCTTTTATTTACACTGAAGAGGGAGAGGAAATTGGGGCAGAGAGAGCGGGGAAGACATGCAGCAAAAGGTTATAGGCTGGAAGTCGATCCTGTGAATGTAGACTCTGTACATGGACTGCCTACCTAAAACCGCTGAGCTAGCCACCAGCCCATACTTGTTGTGTTTTTAAGTGCCTGGATAGGCTTTTTACTGTCAGGGAGCAATTTTTTGCTAAAAAGCAAAAGGATATTAACAACTCACACTGAAGTATTGGTATATATTGCAAGACATATCGACATTGTTGATTTTCAACAATGATATTGCATAGTACATGTTTTCCTAATTTTGTGTTGCCCTAGTACAGTTTGAAAACGTAGCTATCTATGCTGGTGTAGACTCTCAGTCATCCAGGTCATGGTAACTCTCAAAGGCTTGAATCAAGACAATAGACTGAACAAAGAAAGGGAAGTCCAGTCGCCTTGATTCAAGCCTTTTGAGACTAACCATGGTCATTTATTTTCTGAATAGCTTAAAGCACTTTTAATATTGATGCCTTTGGTTGTTTGCTATTTTCAGAGTTCAGATATGAGGAGTTGCATTAACTGTGTGAAAATATTTTGTTTTGAATTTTTGGAAATATGGTATAAGGATTTTTTTTAAAAGAATTGATTTACATGACAGTGCTATTTTTTTATCTTTTAAGTTTTTAAGTAATTCTAAAAATTCCTTGGAAGGAAATGAGCTTACTCATATTATTTGAAATCAGTCAATTGAAGATCTCCAATCATAGGTTTTGCCCGAGTGAAGAACCTCAGTATTACAAATTCTCTTTGATTCAGAGTAGTTACTCTACATTTTCAAAAATAATCTTATTGAATAAAAGAACATTGATATGCCATACAAAGATTATAGGTGGAAATTAAAGAAAAAAAACCTCAGAAGAGAGCCGTGTCTCAGGCTCTATGACCTCAGTTAGCATTTTAAATTTTAAGGTTTAAGTGCTAAATAGTGCTATTATACTATTAGAAAGACACTGCACAAGTACGGCTTGTCTCAAAGAGTTGCCAGAAGAAAGCCTCGTCTCTGTTAAATAACATGGCATCATGGCTTATGGCAACAAGTTCCACTTAAGGAAAGCAAAAGATTTCTGAAAAATGTCTCTTGAAGGAACAAGACCAAAGTGTAGATATTTCGTCAATGTGCGCAGTGCAGCATTTGGTGAATCACAGAATATCAGCCCAAACAACCATTATGAACTGTCAGTCACAGTGGTGGGGGGTAATGATTTCAGGTTGTTTTGCAGCCACAGGACTGGAACAACTTGCAGGCATACAAAAGTGTACAAAAATATTCTGAAGTCGAATATGAGGCAATTTGTTTGACAGCTAAAACTTGGCTGAAATTTAGTCATGCTACTGGATAATAATTATACGTACACCAACAAATCTAAAACTGAATAGCTGAAAAAGAAAAGAATCAGGGTTTTACAATGGCCTAGTCAAAGCCTAGAGTTCAGTTTGATTGATGTTCTGTGTTGGCACCTCACATAGCTGTTGATGACTGAAGGTCTGCAAGCCTCAATGTACTGAATTAACATTTGGCAGTCATGAAAACTAAAATTCCTCCAAAAAGATGTTGATGGCATCATAAAAAAGAAGCAAAGCAAACATACAAACAAAGACAAAAACGAACAGTAGCTTGAAATAACTGCTGGCTAAGGTTGTTCCATCTATTACATTTTGGCTTAGATTTCGTTAAACGATAACTTGATACAACATGCTGTTTGTAGTTCATCTGAGGTTGTATTTGCCTCGAGTAAAGACCTCCTAAGGACTGTATGATTTTCTCTTTTTAGTAGGTAATAATATTTAAATGGTAGAATTGAAAGAAGTTGTACATTCTTTTTCATCTGGCTGCATACGGCTGGAAAAAAAAAAATCAAAGCATCCCTTCTCTATTCCACGTTTTACCTTTTAAAACCACATGCCTGAAAAGACTTCTTGTTTCAAGCAAGCTATTAAACGGCTTGCTTAGGGCTGAGCAGATTTGATTTGACACATGTCCTTAGTGCTTTAAAAGAATGGCAATAAAAAAATAATCAATTATATGTGCCTCTCATGCCCTGAGCCAGTCTTCATCATAGATTTTTTCTCTTTAAAATTAAGATCAAGGAAACACGCTCTGAAAGGGTCTGAATCAGATATTTCTTTGATTGGCTAAAACCTTATTTTTGGGGTTAATTTGATTGACTGAAGTCTTTTTCTTCCCCACATACAAGTCTTGTATAAGAAAATATTTATCTCACACCTACAGTCAAATAGGGAATCCAGATCTGGATTCTGATGTCACTTTATTTACAGACTAAAATTATTATGTAGTATTGCTTTAATTCTTTTTATCCGCTTTTCTTTTCTGAGAGGTTTCTTTTTCTGAGACATGTGGAGGAATATGCTCGTATGCATATGGAAAACTGAACAGCGTGCCTGGGTTTCCCTCAGTATATACACACAATATGCAGAAAAACAGCACCAACCACACATTCCCAAGTCATTACAAGAAGCCCTCAGCTGACAGGATCTTAGTTGAGGACTGGCACTTAAGCAAACATTGTAGTGAAAACTGACTGCACTGAAAAAAGAAGCCAAGAGAACAGGATTTTTGTAACACTCTAGATCAGCCATTCCCAAACTTCAGAATACCAAGGCCCAATTTGAAATGTGAAAAATCTCCGCAGCCCACCGAAACCTTTAATCACAACTGTGATCAACGTACAGGACTAGGAACCATGATCTGATATCAATGTAAGGGGTCAACAAATAAGGTGACACTTGTCATATTAAGTTAAGATTACAGTAGAATAACACTTAACTGGTTTGTTTTATTACTTCTCAATGTTTTTTTATTCATGTCATGAATATTTTACAGTAATTAAAAGCATATTTAAAAAAGATTGAGGATTTAAAACACATTTGTTTAAGTTTAATGACTTCTCACGGCCCACCTGCAGTACCACGACGGCCCACCAGGGGGCCGCGGCCCACACTTTGGGAATCACTGCTCTAGATGCTTATGATCTGGATTATAAATGCAAAATTTTTAAAAGTTTACTTTGAAAAATAGAACTACCAGTATAGTTAATACTTAATTGCCTTGTAAATTCCTTGATTGATTGCATCATAGTTGTCAAGTAATGTTTAGCTTTACGGTTTTCATAATTGCTCAATTAATATTGCCTTTTTTTTTTGAATGGCTTGTCTCCAGGCATTCATGGCTATTTTGACCTTTGCAGAATGTAGAAGAAGCTTGAGTTTAGCTGTGGCAGAGAGTGGGCTGTGTGGGAGGGATTAAATCAACAGCAGTACCCACTGGGGACAAGAAAATCCGGTTACTTTTCCATTAGTATTTGACTCCCTTTTTTCAGTTTTTGCATTATTATGTATTGTTAGCTTCTATCTTTCTTCTTTCTCCGCCCCCCCCCCTCCCAATACCTCTCCTCTATACAAAATATGTCTTTTCAAAGACAGAAACAATCATTCCTCTTCAATCAGAAGAGGAGAGCTGCATCTCGTTATTTTGAAGGAACATGAAAGGCTGAAGTGGCAACGGTATGCTGATATTGGATTGAACAGTGGCTGTGGCAGTGCTTTATAGTCTCTGTGTTTGCACATGATGTCTATCTGCATGTTGTAAGTAGTAGTGTTTTTCCATGCACAGTTCCAGTAGATGTGGATGTTACAGCTTGCATTTGGATATTGGACAGGTACGTCTGTGGATATTCTCAGGCAGGAAAAGATTGTGACAATTTTAGAGAGAAGAAGAAGAAGAAGAAAAAAAAAAGCGGACTCTTAGTTCTGCTGATTGCATTTCTTGGAATTTTATGAACTATACGTATGTCCCCACACAAGTGATGGACCTTGTGAATACTAGCTATGCTCAGTTGTACATCTCTCCCCCACAGCTCTGTCACACTCTCAACAACACTGTCGGCATGCTCAGCTCAGCAGGAGGCTCCTGCAGGGCCGCATTAGGCTCCATAAACTTTATAGCATATTTTTACAACCATTCTCTCTGTATGCACCCACCATCACATCCCATCACATCTGCTTTAACTGTTCACACAGCTGTGAAATTCTGTGTATCCCCATGTTTTATGGTTGCTTGCTCCTCCAGTCACACCCGATTTCTTTATTTGCTTCTTTTGCTTTCCGATATCCTCTACATCTGTATATATTTAGCAAGTTATTTGCTCTGGTTGATGGTATTACCTTCTCTTTGTAAAAGTGATCTTTGTGAAATGTGGGCTCTCTTAGTTTGACAAGATGTGCATGAGAAAAAGCTTGCACTGGATGACGTGAAAATGCGTTTAAGTTCATAACCTTGCCAAGTTCTCTAATACTGTGCATTTTGTTTAATTTTAGATGCAGATTTTGGTTTAATTTTTTTTTCCTTATAAAGAGTACATGATCTTTGCTGATGTCTAATGTCTGATTCTTAACTGATTTCAAGGGCAAGAAGAACAAAGGGGCAGCTGTTGACAAGGACCCATGATGAACAAAAATTGCTGCAAATGGTTGTTTTAGTTACATTGAAAGCATCATTGAAAATCCCTCTACTCTTTCAGTAAGTCCACCAAGATCAGGGGGAGTACCCTGCTGCTCATCCAACTTGTCCACTCTGCACAACAGAATACTAACAAGATATAGTCTCTGCCCATCAGCTACAGTGCTTTCATGGTCCCGTCATACTTGGGCACACAAGAGTAAAGCCACATAATCGCCTCATCAGCAGCCAGGTTCTCCCAGATTCCCCAGACAGCTCTTCTCTTTTCAGATCTGTGAGATGATCACTTGCTTTGTTGGCAGTCAGGCTTGTAGTTTCTTTTCTGTTTGTGTTTTTAAAAAGATTGGCCATTGTTTTAAAATGGTAACCTTTTGTACGATCACACATAATAGCCAGCTAACTGGCACCGTGTGGCTGGTTGGCTGGTAAATGAATGGAATAAAAAGATGAATGAGTTTGAATTAGTCATCATGTAGAACAAGGGTTTCTATGACTTACTTTGAGCTGGGTTGGTAAAGCATAGTTCAGCTGTGCCAGAGAAGGAGGGCCTTATCCTGACTGAGTTGGCAGTCCTATCTCTTCATGCATACCGGCTGCTCTCTGTATGTCTCTCACTGCCAAAGTGGTTGCATCTTTTTGCCAATAGTTTATTCTTTGACTCCCTTTATTTGTGCTTGGCCAATGATTCTGTATATTTGAACAAAGTAATAATATTGAGATGGGGTTTCACAACAGTTCTGATGGAAATGGGTTTTAAGTAAATACATTTGCTAATCATCAATGACCATGGTCTGACTCTTCTTAGAAAGATTCTGCTCCAGATGCAGTTCTTAGCCAGAAATGCAGTACTGAAGGCCAGCACTTGGTGGCAGTGGGTGGCTACTGAATCGCTTGCCACATAGTTCTCAAAAGCCACATTGTTGCTATGGAATTGACTTTATGGACTTCTGTCAGCCATGTATCGCACTACTATGTGCACCATGAATGCCATTTGTTAGACATGTGATGTTCGAAGGGAATAATGTGTGTGAAACGGTTCAGCAGCATTGAAATTAGTCCATCTTCTCTTGTCAATACTTTCACTTTGATACTGTAGACGGTGGAAGAGAACGGCAACTTTATTCATCATTAATACATTTCTTTTATGGAGATGCAAAAGTTACACTAATATGTTGGAAGCTAGCTGAGCTTAACTGTCTCCACTTCAGTTTTTGCCCTTTTTTTCTTCTTTTAATCAATATGAATTTGCAAGGAAGAAGGTTTTACCTTAACTGTTCATAAGCAACCTGTTACAATATAAATGTGGATTTGCTCAGATGCTGCTCACACCAACAACATGCTATTCATATAAGGAAAACCAAATCATTCATATTGTTGTTTTTCATTCTGGAATGGTTGTCTTTACACACAGCTCATGACATATTATGACTGCACACTGACACTATTATCATGCTTCAGTGTTGTTCTAATGTCTTTCCCTCAGAAATATGATTTTTAAACCCAACTACTCTTCTTAGTCCACCCATCCATGTAAGTCATATTTGTTTATAGACACTCTGCGCTCTTGAGAAGGCTGGCTCTTGGTTTAACAGCTGGGGCACATAGTCATGGTTAGGTATGGCTTTCTGTTATTGCCCAAGAGTGGTTAAAGGAACGCTTCAGTCCTCAACACACGCTGTGCTCTTCATTTCAGCTCTTTCCACCTTATCATTCGTCTCAGGTGCCATCACAGCATCTATTTTTAATGCTCAGCCATATGGTGTTGTTTTTTGTCAGGTACTTTGTGAAATAAATATGAGAGAAATAAAGCAAATAATAGTAATGTGCTCCATCCCTGCTGTTTCACATACGCTGTAAAAAGCTTTTGGCTCTATCAATTGGTAGTCAGAGTGTATCAAGAACTCTTTTAAAATGTGGCCAATTACCTGATATTGGCCTGAGGCTGATTTGATGGCAGATGCATAGTGTTCCAAATGGTGGTATTCCTGATGTTGACTGTAGACACAGCATGAGAGGTGACATCCAATCAAGCTGAGATGGTTGACCCGTCTTTTTATGTCCCGAGTGTTCCTGAGAAATTATGTTTTTAAGGCTGATTTGGTGAATTTCTTCTTGAATCACAGAGGCTCGTACTGGATGGGATTAAAAACACAGGTTCTTACAGTTTATACTCTCAATGTGTATAATCACACAGCCATTTTTATAAGACAAGCAGCAAACTCAGTGTCATGTCTGAGGTGTTGTTCATCTCCTATGAAAGATTTCCTCTGTTGGCTTTCACTTGGCTGTTTCTGCTGCCAATGGATGTTGTTTGCCAGGTTATTTGTGTGTCACTGTAAATATCTATATTGAAGGAGCAATTTGCTACCACAAAAAATAATGAAAATGAGAGAGAAAAAGTTCTTTCTAAGAGCTTCAATTAGAACAAAAACAATAGAAAAGAAACAGATATTATCCTAGCAGCATCGTCTGAGTTTCTTATATAAATGAACTAAAGGTTCTAAAATTGTCATTTGATTTGCCTTTCATCTCCCCATGGTTTTTAGTGAGGCAGTTCAACCAAAGTCTCCAGTGAATGTTTTTTTCCTCCCGTTTGCATCTCCGAACAAGCGCTATAACAGTAATTAATTCTATTATTTTAAACCCAATTACTGTTGTTTTTTTTTTTTTTTTTTTTTTTTACCGCTGTTGTCATACTCTGCATACAGTATCTGCCCAGTCCCACAAAAAGAAAAGAAATCTAAATACAGCAAAAACAAGTACTGACTTTGTTTTTTTTTTGTTCATTATTTTTATCTGTAAATTTAAAGGTAAATTGTAAAAGTAATGATTTGGACTGTTGTTTTCTCTCAAGGTTTTTGAAATTTATTTTTTCTGTTTTTCTCTCCCTTAAATGAGATTACCTCTTATAAAAAGGAATTCAGATTTTGCCTGAATACTTTAGAAACCATGCCAGGTTCTTTAAACCAAGAGGTAAAAGTTAGTAATGAGACCATATTTAAAAAAAAATGAAAAGGTCTACAAAGAATCGACATCTTTATTTGTAACTATACTTAGATGTTAGTTTATTTAAAGTAATATTGAAATATGGTATTATATTCAAGAGTATAGAAATGTTCATAATACAGAACCTTAGTTTCCTGCAATTTCTCAAATATTTTTTTCAAAGATTTTTTCATCATTGCTAAGGACATTTACACAGACCATTTAGAAGTTTCCTTTCTGCTACAGTTTGGACATTTGAAAGCTGTGGTGAATTAGGAAATGATTTTTAATCTTGCAACAATTTGCTATAAGAAGACCACAATCTATTACCCTTATATATACACACACACACCAACACGCACGCACACCCACACACACACACCCACACACACACACGCACACGCACACACACACACACACACACTGAAAAAGCAGGAGAGGGGAAAAACAGATATTAGACACATTCGCTCATTAAAAGCCAGCCACTCATTCCGCTCTAAAGATTGATTTATAGCTTATTTAATAAGCTGAAAGGTTACCTCAAAACAGATTTTCTCTGTAATTGACCAATTTAGTGCAGGTCGATAAACATTCATGTTAAGCTGAGATTTTGAAGTTCTTTCTCACTCCCATTTCCAAGCCATTCTCTTATCAATTGTCACTGATATTGCAGTGCCATGATTACTTATTACAGAAGATGTGAAATATTCAAAATGTTGTTTTTTTGGGTGTTAACAGGATGGGGTCCAAAAGCTGGGCACAATTGCTACTGCATTAGTTAGCATAACTGAATGTTCTCCTAATTAGCTCACTTTGCCTAGCAGCTGTCTGCTATTAGGGTCCTTTGTTCCAGATGTTATCTCATTAGAATGGCATTGATCATCCTAATGACTCTGGGAGAAATTATTGGTCTACATTATGACCCGGTTGCCCCCCTTCCCCGAGGTCAAATGACAATAGTTTCAACCATGCATATGTTCAGTATTTTGACCATTTCCACTAGCTGTTGTAACTTGTTAAAAGGAAACAGATATGGGTCAGAATAGTGTTAAATGCTGATTGTAAAGAGGGCAGTATTTGCACACTTGTCCCATTTTGAGAGTTTGTCAGTGGGTTAATAGTGTATACAGCTCCCTGTCAGTGAATGGGTGGGCCCTAGCGTAGGTGTGCAAATGGCTTTTATTCATAAGTGGATGGGTTTATATGCGTATGCTTTAGTTTGAGAGTAAAAGCTATCAAGTGTCCCCTCCTCTATGGCAGCAAGTTCTTTAAAGCAAGGATATTTGCTTTTGTGTACTCTTACATTCAAAAATCTAATAAAATGTGTGTCAATATTCAGAGTCACAGGTGATACTGGGTGGTCTCATTCACTTCCTGCTAAATCCCATCCTTTCATTTTGTGCATGTGTCCATGTTTCACAGTGTCTCTTAAGGTGCATGTGTTTACTTTTCCTGTCTTATTGTTTTTTTACTTGAGATATGATGGTAGAAAATGGGGTTGTTTGAGCCCTTCATCTCACACCTTGGTCTTGTACTTGAGTAGAAAGGGCTTTACCTGTTCAAAGCTGACAGCTAAAAAGCAAGCAGTTCCTTCCCCCTGCCACAACACTCACAGCAAAGAAGTGCATTGAAATCTGTGTGTCTCGTCCCTTTATTTCCCATTGCGTCTGTTCTTGAAACTGCCCCTCTGGGTGAAGCCACAGAGGTGTTAAATAGAGAGTGAAGATGGTGTAATGTGGAGTTGAGGAAAAACAGGTGGATGGAGAGAGTTGGAAGGTCCGTAGCTGAGTGAGATAAAGACCGAAGGGGAGGTAGAGAGGAGCACTCAGGCAAAGTGAAGAGAAGCTACTTTAAGACAAGTGAACATTTCTAATTATTTTCCCCAGCCTGCCCCATTCTGTCACTGGTCAGCAGCGTAACCAATTCTGACTGGATACGTTCCTGGAGACTGTAGGGTAAACCTGCCACAATGCATCTCTGTTGTCAGCTAATTTCCGATATGACTCTTAGGTCTGTTTTTGCTGCTGCCTGAACACCTATTCCAGTGATCTATTTTATATGTTAGACTCAGATGTGTAGTAAAACAATCAAGCTCGATTGCATCTATTCCAGTAGTTCAAGTTTTCAAGCTCCATGGCCTAATGAAAACTGCGATGCATCAGTTTAATTATAATGTACTCTCCTCTTATCATGGAGAGATTGTTTTTATTTGGAGCCTTAATGAATTTCTCATCAGTTTGTTATTAGCATTGTGCCATATAAGGCTCAAGTGGGAAAGCAGGCAATTACAGGGCTTTGTTCTCCCTGATGGACAAGAAGTTGCACCTCCATTGGCAGAGAAATAACTTGTAAACATGCTGTGGGAATAAACAGAGCTACATCTTCCAGCCATCTTCAGCCTCACATTTATTCAGCTTTTGGTAAACTCTGCAGTGTGTACAACATTTATTATGCCAACTGGGTGTGTTTTTCTGTAAGTGCCACATCAATAGAAACACATTTCTTTTAAAAACTTTTTCAGGCACTAGTGGCCTTTTATTAGACAGTAACAGAGACGGAAATGGGGGTTGACACGTATCAATGTAATCAGAGGTTGAGACTTGGACTGCATTGGCTGCAGTGAGGTCTCAAAAATATGGGTCGGTTCCGTCTGGGAGAATTTTAAAATGAAAATGTCCATGTTAAAGTTCAGTAACTTTACCAATCCGTGTATCATTCATTCTTTCCATTTTCAATTGTAAATCAAAAATTAAAAAAATTTAAAAGTGACATTTTATTACGTTTTTCGTTTTTTATCTAACACAAAAAAACGAAAAAAAAATGCCTGTTTTTCTTCATATTTCAATTTTAGACTTGAATCAAAAATACGAAATTAAAAAAATGGGCCACAAGACTGAATTTGTTTTATAATCGACGACTTGACTTTCTGTTGTCATTACATTATACATTACATTACATTATGTTGTCTGTGCCACTAGATGGAGCCGCACTGAAGTAACCGATAAGAGAATAGTAGGACAGTAAACACATGGAGCAGATCTGATGTAACATGAAGGAATGACGCGAAGGTTTTGTTGCAGACCAGAAATTTTTTTTCAGACAGAATTGTTAATATTGCTACCTGAGTTGCTACCTGAACTGTAAAGTGCATGGATTTTTACCGTTCTCTATGTCTGTTTTTAGCTTTTCCTTGTGTTTATTGTTTTCCGTTCCGCAGCAGCCAGTAACAGACTTTAACAGACAACATACGTTACCGTGCAATAAAATAAATGTCGGCGTTAATATATATGTGTGTGTGTGTGTGTGTGTGTGTGTGTGTGTGTGTGTGTGTATATATATACATATATATATATATATATATATATACATATATATATATATATATATATATATATATATATATATATATATATATATATCTATATATATATATATATATATATACAGTCATGGAAAAAATTATTAGACCACCATTTTTTCTTCACTTTCTTGTTCATTTTAATACTTGGTACCACTAAACGTCATCATGTGATTAAAACAGACAGAAAAGAAAACACTGAATGCATAAAAGAAGTGTTTTTGGCAGTACAACGCCATAGCTATTGATGTAAAAACTTAAGTGATTTAGGTTATAATCAAGAAAACCATGGAAAATGGTAAGATATCAGCTCTTAAATAAAACTCTTATTAGCAATCTTTGTGGTTATCGTTATGTTTGTCCAAACAAATGTACCTTTAGTTGTACCAGGCATTAAAATGAACAAGAAACTGAAGAAAACCAGGGTGGTCTATATAATATATATATATATAGATATATATATATATATATATATATATATATATATATATATATATATATATATATATATGTATATATATATATATATATATATATATATATATTATATATATATCTATATATATATATATATATCTATCTATATATATATGTATATATGTATATCTATATATATATCTGTATATATGTATATATATCTCTATATCTATATATATATATATATATATATGTATATATCTATGTATATGTATATATATATGTCTCTATATGTATATATATCTATATGTGTATATATATATGTGTATCTATGTATATGTATATGTATATCTATATGTATATGTTATCTCTATATGTCTATCTCTCTGTATATGTATATCTGTATCTATCTATATATCTGTATATCTATATATCTATATCTCTATCTATATATATGTATAGTATATATCTATCTCTATATGTATCTGTATATATGTATCTCTATCTATCTATCTCTATATATCTATATAGATATATCTATCTCTATATATCTATCTCTATCTAGATATCTCTATCTATATCTATATATATATCTATATATATATAGCAGTGTATTCCAAGAAGGCTCAAAATAAGATGAAACACCAAAAGCTAATAAGTTACTACCTTGTTAGCTGTATGGAACCCTCCCAAATTCCAGGGTTCTTTTTTGCTAACTCAGACATTTATTGACTGTTGAGAGTTATTTTTTAGGATAAAATGCAACTGTGTTGAGAATAAGAGTGCAGTGATATTTTTTTTCCTATCTAATCTGCAGGCATGAAAATCCCTCACCTTTCGGCGAAATTCACCGTTTTGAAGTCAAAAAGGTTGACCTACGTGAATCGTGTAGATCCAGGGAGTTTTTTTTTTTTTTTTTTTTTTTTTGGGGGGGGGGGGGGGGGGGGGGGGGGGGGAATCAGAGTTAGGTGATTTTTTTTTTTTTTTTTTTTTTTAAATTATCATATCATTGCCCTAATAAGCAAACTGAGCACTTCAGAAATCGGCCCTTTAAATGACACTTGGACGGTCAATAAATCCTGCGCAGAACCAATCAGGCCAAATTGGTCCATTATTCCAGTCATACCAACGTTCTTCACTCATGTGTATTTGGAGTGCTTGGATTTTTCATTGCTAAGCGAGACAAGAAGCAGGAGTTAGTGCTGTCCACGCCAGGATAAGGCAGACGAGCGTACGTTCACATTTCCTACTTACATTTAGTGGATTGAATTTGGTGAGTTATGGTTTCAGTCATTTTCATACTTTGCGGTATAACAAAGTTATAGCCATTCACTACAGCTTGCGTTGATCACTGTCAGAGCTAGCCAAAACTCCAGTGAAAAATAGCTCCCGTTTGCGGCGCGCACACACTTCTCACCTTTATAACCCCTGACCCATTTTCATGTCTGAATCTGGTTAAACAAAAGTTAAAAAATATTATTAAAAATATAAATTGGGTGTATGAATTGTAAACACTTTTGTCTTTCTCTTGACCCTGACTCCGTATGGCACAACTCTCTAAACTTAAAACACATTTTGAACCAATTTAATGGGATATAAAGGCGACATAATGATGTGTGGGACCTTGTTATTTGTCTTTGTTCACAAAACACTTCCCTAGTTCATTGCATTTTATGGTTGAAGGACTTGATCACTAGTTTTATGGCTTTGTAAATGGGAGTCAATAAATTACCCTCTGATTAAAGACAATGCCCTCATTTTAGGTGTGAGAGACATTTGCTATGCATGGTTGGCACGAATCTTTTGTGTGTACTAGTTTAATCACGATAATTCTCTTTTCATTTTTGTTCCTTTCATTTCCATCACTCTGCAACTTGTCCCTGACAGTTGAACATGGCAGAAACATTTTCTGCTCGGTTCTGAAGGCTTTTTTTTTTAAGGTGAGATAGTTATTTCACATGCTGTTAGATGAGTCTGTTTTCTCTCTACTTATGATCCTTAAAAGTAGACAGTCTCAAGAATCCGTCTCCTTTTAAGTTGGAATGTAGGAAAGCAGTAAAGCCCCTTTCTGACATGCCTGCTTTCGATTAATCTGGTGACAGCTGAACGTGTCGGTGTCTTGTCTGAATGAGTCTCTTGGTGCTTTTCGTAACAATTTTCAACAACAATTTGACTATATTGTACCTGGGAACACACACAAGTCTCTTTCAACCTTGAACAAGTTTGCACTTCTGCCGTCACATAGTACAGCTTGCTTATGTCACAACGATAAATTAATCTGGCACATGACCAGTTGTTCCGATTAATTTAATAGATTGTGTTATTAAATAAACAAATAATAATTTCCCAGCTCTGTTCAAACTTTCTTCTTCTGCCTTAGTTTTGCTTTGTGTGTGTGTGGCACTGATGTTTTGGAAGCCTCTGTAGCCCCAACCTTCCTCTTAATAAGATCCACTTTTCTTGGTTTATGATTCCAAATTCTTGTGCAAGTTTCCTTAAAGCAAAAAAACAAACAAACAAAAAAAAAACATGTGTAACATGTATTACAAAAGTAAAACAATATTTGGACTGTAGATGTTGTGCATGTGTTTAAAAACATACACAAACTTAGACATTGTACGTGTTTATGCTTTCAAGAGCACAAAATGGCAACATATTTTCTTGGCAACCACACTGCACGACACAAGGGGAAGCTTTCACATTTTTCAATAAAACTTCCATGTTTTAAGATAATACACATTGCACTACAATGTTTATGATAGTAAAATATTATTATAGAAAAAATATAAGTGGATTCAAAATCTCGACTACCTCACAAACATTTCTTTAGAGCACTCATTTAAACTGTTCCTTGTAATTGCGGTTAGTTTCTTTATTGTATAACAATTGAAACTGCTCAATAAAACAATGAAGGCAAGTTTTGGAAATGGAAAAACAAGACATTTTTAGGTAATAGAACATATTGTCATGGTCTGTTGAAAGACACTTCATGGATGAAAACAAGGAAAGAGGATTGTACTGCATTTCTGCTGACCCCATGCTTTGGGAAAAAGTGATGACAACCCCATCCACCCCCTCCACCCTCAGAACAACACATATGCCTGTTTACTCTCTGGCAGCTTCAAACAAAACACACTTGCACAAACAAGAAACACACACGCATACAGCTCTCCCAAATCCATCTGATTATTTTGTGGATCTTCAATTTTCAGCCACACTGGGTGATAAAATGAAGAACTGCCCCAAGCTTAATTTTCACATGAAAACCATGCATTTCCCAACGGAACAAAAGACTTGCTGGTCATTGAGACTGAAGAAACACAATCTTTACAACATAATAAATTGTCACCCTCTACCCCTCTTTTCTATTCCTGCCACAGTCTGTACCTTCCAGTGATGAATGAGAAAATATCAAAGGAAAATCAGATTACATTTTCTGTAATAGGTGTCATTTATTGATTAAATCTTGCGATATACTATCATTCAGTAATAGCTGCTTATACAGTCTGTGCAGTTGCATATTGAACTGCATTAAAATACTTTCTTGAAAAGGGATACTAATCCACATGTGAAGATAAGATTTTTCAATTGAGACTTTAGACTTATTTTGTGTGAAACTAACATTTGTCTGACTTCCAGTCAATTGCCAAAGAAATACAGCAGTTGGTGGACTTTTATCTACCCACTTTTTATTAGCATAAATTTAACAATATTTTCTAAAATGTGTGAACTTGCAGTACAGGTGCTGCAAGCTATCCTGAGTTGAGATTCTTTGCCAGGTTCATGTCTTACCCCTTTGGGTTGGATTAACCACACTGCTGGAGGAGGGTGAGTGGTGGGAGTCAGGAGGATAATGAGGGCATGGGATGGACCAAGGGATAGCCAGCAGCGTCCAGCTAGGTGTAGCTGTCTTTGTTGCTAAGCCTCTTAACTCTGCATCTTCACTGTTGTCTTCAGATTGATATAACGCCATATGTTGCATTCTTGTACATATGTCTAAAGAAACATAAGTCTTAAAACAGACTTACCTTGTAATTCCAGTGATCATCTTCAGAGTTGTAGCAGACTAAATCTCCAGGGAATTCTGTGATGATTGGGCAAATTTCATCAAGCATCATTTACATCACACTTTATAACCTCTTTCTGACATGAGATGGCTAAATTTAATGGCTTAATCAATCTGTTTAAAGCAATGACATTAAGTCATTCAGACATTGGTCAGTTTTAATCATCCTTTGAGTTTCATCCAGGCATGCCTGTGAAAGTGACAGTAAGAGCCACAGTTTGCATAAGACATGTGCCATTAGTTTGAGACTTGATGGTAATTCAAGGGAGGTCTATCTTTAAAGTCCTCATGCAGTACATATAATATACAGCAGTTATGTAAAACATTGTCATAGTGGATGGAAACAACTTAAAATACCACATGTGTATACAACCTGAATTTCTGAAAAGTTTGGATGCTTTTTAAAATTTGACTAATATGAAAACTAAAAGACTTTCAAATCACGAGGCAATATTTTATTCACAACAGAACATAAATAACATAACAAATCTTTAAACGTGGAAATTTTACGCTTTTATGCACTAAGGGCTCGCCCGTCTGTGTTTAAGTCATTATTTACGCGTCCCTGCTGAAGCACTTTCTATGTAAGCGCATTCTTCCATTCCTACTTTCAGATATACCCACGTAGAGGAGAGGCTTAAGTCAACCGCAGAATGCGCACAGCTCAAAAAGCGTACAATTGGCAGTGCAGGACTCTTAAAAAAAAACAACCATTCTCTGATGCAGTATTGATTTGGAAAGAGTGTAAGAAAAGACCAGTTTTGTTATAAAGTTTTGTTCTAAAGAAGAGTTGACTTGTTATGTTCTAAAGGGAAAATAATCTTGATACCGTACTGATTTATTAAAAAGAGGGCAGTAGGCCTGTTGTAAGAAAAGAAAAAAAAAAAAAAAAAACAAAGACAGGATTTGACAGATTCGAGAGTTTATAAAACAGTTTCCACTTTCCAGTCATTTGCTATGCAGGTATAAAGAGAAAAGAAAAAAAACACTATTGTAAAAAAAAAAAAACAAAAAAACAGAACTGATTTTCCTTTTTTTGTCATTTGCTGCTAGTTCTAATATACTGAAAAGAGTGTAAGAAAAAACATTACAGTATTGTTAAAAAGGAAAAGGCTAGATTTGTATAAGAGAAATAATTATAATAATACAAAAATCAGTAATTTGCCTGTAAATTAATTTTGTGTTGTAAATGATTAGAATCGTGATTTGAATCGTATGGTGAGTTAAGTAAATCGTGGCATGCCTCGTGTTCAGTTCTAGCCAGCGTCAAAGCCAGCATCTTTGATGGTGGGGGGGTCCATAAGTGCATATGGTATGGGAAGCTTGGATGTTTTAGAAGGAACTATAAATGCTGAAAGGTATATAACCATGAACTCTTCAGCAGCTGGAAACCTTTATCAGACAAACTCATGACCTCGATGTCCAGACGTCTTCAAACTGTTTTGAAAAGGAGCTGCTATACCATGGTTAACATGCTCCTGTCCAACTATTTAGAAAGCTGAAGCCAGAATCAAAATTCGAAATGAGCTCATTTTGTGGATAAAATTGTAAGATTTCTCACTTCAAACACTTGTTGTGTTATCTATGTTCAACTGTGAAAAAATAGTGGCTCCTGTGATTTGAAAGTCTTTTAGCTTTCATTTTATTCAAATTTAAAGCCATCCCAGTTTTTCCATATTCTGGTTGTATGTTAAAGCATATTGAACAATGCTACTTTTGCTACTATTGAGTGCTACTTGTGAGCATTTAATTGCGTTATTGTTTTGACAAAGGTGATAATTTATGAAGTTTCATTGTATCTTATTGTGCAATGACAATAATAAAGCTTCTTATCTCATCTTTTTAATTCACAAGATGATGTCATCTCTGCCTTCACTGCAGTCTCATTAAAAGTTACATCACCACATGATTCTAGGCCTAATTGTTTTTTCTTTTCATAGTAGTTTGTTTTGCTTTACAATCATATCAAGGTAACAAGCATTCTGCGTTATGTTGAAGAAAATGGTGTTGAATGTCAGTTAGAAATGTTGATACATGGTCAAAGAGAGAGTGCAGAATCTTCAGCTGCAGCTTAAACACTTCTCACACAGTTTTCTCACAGTTTTCTCCTGCTCATTTGGTTCATATACTGTGAAAAAACAAGTAGGTGCCGCAGCTAACTATAGTGGGGGGAACAATAATTTAGGAAAATCTCAACAATGATGTTATTTATTAATTAATGAAATATGTCAGATTCCTCAGAACAACTGCTGTGTTATTCAACCACTTCTGCTCTGTGTGCCTGTTCCTTCATGCTGCTGCAGCCATTCAGTGTTTTGCTATGATGAATGTGTTAATATATACAGTATGTTACTCGGTTCAACCTCATCAAGGACAAGGACAAAGACAATACATCCTTTTTTAAAATTCTAAGGTTTTACTTATCAGGACAGAGTAAATTTTGTCTCCATTGGGTCTTAAAATGACAGCCTTTGACACATTACACTATGTCATTGTTTATTTAACAATGAATAAGTTCAGTGCAGAAACATTGTGTAAAAAACTTTAGTAGGTCTAGATCCCTTCTGCTTTCACAGGAATTAAGAGGGTAAGTTACTGCCAGGTACTACTAATTAGATTCGCTTGATCAACTGGTTATCAGCGAGTGTGACTACCTCTGCAAATCCAAAAATGTCTGGACAGTCTGGTGCTCTGGAGCATTCAGATGTGTGATAACACAATGCCAAGGAGGAAAGAAATCTGATCTTACAGAAATTGTCGCTAGTGCAGAGGTATACAACATTTTCATCACTACAGTGAGAAAAATTATTTGTGAGTAGTAAACATTCAGGACAATCATCGCCAATCATCCAAGCTGTGAATGTCCCACCGAATTCACCCCAAAGCTAATTATAAAAACTTTGAGATAAAATCTTACAGGCCTCAAGTAGCATGTTGAATGTTAGAGTTCACAAAAGCTAAAAAAATATCAGTGCATGCAATTTCATGTGAAATAGAGCACCTCTGATTTATATCATCCTGTATAGTGGAATGAAATGAAATGAAATGAAAAATACTTTATTTATCCCATAAAGGGAAATTCAATAATAAGGGTCTTCTTGCCATAGATGGCTTAATTTACAATCCAGGTCAATACATGGCAGACACCGTTCTTCAACTTTAAGGTGAGATGATTTGAGGGTGGTTTAATTAGACAGGAGGCAGAGGTATTGGTGTACTTGAAGAGGCACATAATAGCACATACCAGAGGACCAATTGATGGTCTGTACAAATGCTTTTATATGATCCAGCAAATGTGTGAAGATGATATTTGCTACTCTGCTTCTGCTCAAAGCACAAAAATGTAATTCAGTGTTGTTTATTTGCTGTTTACGGCTTCCATGTAGCGCTAGATTTTTGTCAAGAGATGTAGATTAAGACTTACTCATCAAATGAAATACCTGCAGCACTTTTCCCCTCATGCCTCTTTCTTTTCTTCTGGCTCAACATTCATTAATTCAGTTATTTCAGGCAACAATCACCAGCTGAGCAGAAGTTGGGAGGATTTCTTTTTTAACATTAATATTATTATTATTTTTTGTTAACTCTGTGTTCAGCATTTGGATGCATATTATGGACCAATAGCAATCTTAAAGCATATGACAATTTTTGGTCATTATATTTTCTTAATCAAAAATATTTTGGATTGAAAACACAATGGCAGTACTTCAAGAGAAAATGTATGGTTAAGAACAACCTTTTCTCTGATACCGATAGATGCGTAGTGCATATTGGGATACACTTTATGTTTTGCCACAACTTAAGAAAAAAAAAAAAAATCTTTCTCATATAACTGGGGTATTTTATGTAATAGTCTTAAAGAAATGAGCCATAAATGACCATTGCATTTCAGGGCCATGTTTCACAGTACAGACGAAAGGAAATGTTAAAAAATAAAAATAAAGAACCAAGAACAGTATCAGGATAGAGAAGACAGAATTGTGCTCTAAAAGTATATTAATATGTATATACTTGGATATGTTTGTGTTACAAAGAGTGCAGTGATGCTCCAGGTAAAGAGTAGATGCCTGTCTTTCTTCTGGTTTAGTCCACCTCTATAAATAGTCTCTGCGTGCTGCAATTCCTGGGGGATTTATAGTATTTTCTCTGTTTGTGCTTCATACTTGTCCCCTTCTTCTTTCCTCCATTCCTTCCTGTAACTCTGTCATGCTGCCTTTCCATTTGTTAAGCAATTATAATAGCATCCAGCCTCATGACTGAATAATAATCTGCCTTGGTGTTGTATGAACACTTGTATGAACACAACATGAGAAAAGGCTGTTGGTGAAATGTTTGACAATGTTTGTCTTTCACCTCTCCTTTGTGGTGGCAGTATGAACAGTACCTGTTCAGGGTATCCACCACCTCTAACTCGATAAAAGTTTGGATGGGCTCCAGCCCCTGTGACCCTAATGGTTTCATTAGAAAAAGAGAAAAATAAAAGAAAATATAAATATTTATCGGCAGACAGCAGCAGGTTCAGTAAGATGTCATTGAAAAAGTATGACATGTTGAAGAATGATGATAGTTTCGACAACTGAAACGAGGTAAAAACTAACCAAATACCTTGACTAAATGTCTTTTTTCTGCATTTCTGTATTTTTCTTTTGTACATCAGTTGCTTTCCACTTGTGTTTTTTTTTTCCTCTTGCCGTTATAAACCCAAAGGAGTTCTTGTCTGTACCATTATGATTGGAACTACAATTCATGTCCTTGCTGTGGTACGTATCAAATCTTTTTATCCAACAAAGCAGTCATTTTGTAAGAGGAGAAAAAAAAGAATTTATTTTACAAAATTGGAAATTTAAAAGTAAAAATCCCTGTTTTTTTTCTTGTTTGTACAGTTAGCCTTTTATACTGTCAAGCATGATGCTGTGATTATAACTTTTATATACTAACTGAACTATGCTTATTTACTTTTGCATTATTAAATAGGCTGCTACATTGAAAACATGTGATGTTGCATAATTTTGTGACGATTGTATCTTGCGTCACGCTTACTGATTCAACCTCCAAATCTAAATAATGAAATTTGTGTGCCTTCCAAACAATTACCATTTAGTGTGTCATGATGGAAGGAAGCTCCAAGGGCTGAGCAGAGCTCATCAGAGAGGCCAGCCATTTACTCGAGTCGAGACAAAGGCAGGCTGCTGTCCCTGAGTTCCTCCTTCCTACACCCTGAGAAGCTGAATGTGGGGTGCTGATAATTGACTCAAGGACAATGAGACTTTTGCCATGGCTGTCTTAAACAGTATTTTTCTTTGGCTCAAAGCCAGTTTTGGCTTTGTCGGACCATCTTTTTTTTGGTTTAGTCTACAAGATCCTGTTACTTTTTGAAATGCTGTTTGATATATTTTACATTTGTTCCCTAAAATATAACCTACAAATACTGTTTACTATTCAAAATAACGCAGTGGCCTGTTAATGTCTGTTACCCTTACGCCAGTTACACCATAACAAGGCTATCATTTGTGTGTTAAAATATATTTATACTTACTGTAGTGAAAATTGTAGTTAATCCCCCCCTCTGAGATAATTGTTTTTCTAAGGGCTGAGGACTTTGCATAGAGATGTAACTTGACCGCTGAGTGAGGAGGCCGAGAAGGTAATTACTGCAAAGCTTGATTTTTTTTCCTACCTTTTTTTCTTTTTCAAGGAACAAAAGACAATAAAGATAGCATCAATATAGACAAACTTTCTTCCACCCTCTCGCCACACACTTTGTAATGAAGACCTTTGCTATTGGCTTAAATAGATGAGGGCAGCTCTCTGAGAGTGAGTGAGCAAGAGTCAGGTAGATGTTTATTTAGGTCTAGCTCATGTTGAATATATTGGAATGGGAGTGGGTCTCCTGGATAGAAAGGCGCGTTAAGACCAGGGTGATTAAGGAACAGAGTTGATGGAAAACAAAGTACTATTGACTAGGTTTTGTCTTCCCCTTGCCTCCCTTGTATCCACAGTGAAGCCTCTGTCTAGTCTCCTCCAGGCTAAGCTGCCCCGCTGGATTCACAAAATCTAAGATGGATTGATTGTTCTGCAGCACTTTTCTATGCAAGTCCAGGCCAGCAGATCAATTTTCTAGGTTTCAGGAGTGGTTTTCTTATATGTATATTATTGTTAGTCATTACTCACCACTCCTCCTCTCAAACACTGAAGATAAGGGTGAATGTTCTAAAATTAATAAAATTAATAATTTTGGCATGTATTAAGTACAACTATGGTACATTTACTTGCATTTATTCTTTGCTACACATGCACACAGGTGTGGAACAGGTTTCTTTCTTCATCCTTTCACAGTCTGTCTTGTTCAGAAAAACTACTGCTCCACATTCATGCACATACTTATTATGTACGTTTACCTAACACACATGAATGTACTCACACACAAACCGTAAAATTCAACCAATAAGGCTCTTGTGTGAAATACAGAGTCAGTGCTCCTGACTTGAAAGTCTCTCTCCTGCTTCAGATGTGACATCAACTTGTTCTGTCTCTTCTCCCCTTCTCCCTTCCTCTTTCCTATCCTCTTTCATCAGCTGAGCCCATCTTTTGACACTTCAGAAGGTGTTCCTCATATGCCTGTCACCTCTCCCCTCTTCCACTAACACTTTTTTTTCCCAGCTCTCTATCGAGAGCATGCGTCTCTGTCTGGAACTTATGTACTTTGTAGAGCTAACGCCTAGGCGTTTGCATCACCTTGAAGTTGGTAAGTGGTACTGAACGGAGGGACCGATCTTTAGTGTTTAAAGAGAGAAGAGCTCTTAAAGATTCCGTGTTAGTGTGGCATGGTGAGCAGGCATCACACTTAGGCAGGGGGAGGGAAGAAACTGTTTCACCTTTGTACCTGAGCTTCCTTACAACTTCGAACAAGAGACTGTAGAACGTTAAGGATTACGGTCTTCTGTTTTCTTCTCTCTTTGAAAAAAAATGACTGTGCTCTGCAAGTCTTTTTTTCAGTGTGTTTCTTTACCAGTGCTTTTATAGGTTTACGAAGTAAGCACCAAATGTTTTTCACACGTTGTATGATTATCTAAAGTTGTCCTTTTCTATGACCTTAAGTCAAGAGTAGAAAGGGCAAGAAATCCTACAGTGAGATCTTTGCAAAGCATGTTACGTTAACTATATTGAAATACACTAATTAACTATGAATATTCCTGTGCCTGAACCATAATGTATTCCCAACTGAGACCCACTACGACGTGAGCACACTACCGCGTAGGCTGAGCTGTGTCAGCTCCCACATGACAGTTTAGAAGCGGCTTGGTTCAGACTCGGAGGGAGCATGTTACCTACCGGTATGTCTGGAGGTGGTCTTTGGCACTGAAAAATATATGCTGTTGTTCCTAAGTTGCTGCTGTGAGGTGCATGTCATGTGCTTACTTGAATGTGGTTTTTATACTGCAGCATCCCTCCTGTGCAGTCATAGAGAATTATTACTTGTTTTTTTTTTTCTTTTTCTTGGGTTTACATTTAGGTGTGCATAGGTGAACAGCTGTGTAGCCATGTGTTTAAGGGTATTACTGTGGCTTAAGTTAAATTGTAGCAGGATCTGAAAACCATATACTCAAGTTCAAACTGCATACAGCCAGTCTGGCTCTAAAACATTTGGCTTTATGGCTGGAAATGTAATCCTTCCTGATGTTTTCTTTATATGTGCATATACAAGCATAGCACCATGTACTAGCACACATATCCTTTACAAGATAAATCACCTTCCCTTGCTTGTGCTCTTCTGTTTTATGCTAGGGTTAGTCTGCAAAAATGTCTTACTATGAGGCATTATCTGCTCATAGTAATAACAGATCATGGCAGGAACAGGGTAAGCTACCAAAAGTCCCCTCACAACCACATTTCCTGTAAATTTTAGTTTCTTGCCTTCAGCTGAAGAGACATCCTTGGCTATATTGGCCTTTCAGCACATTTTTTTCCTTCATAGTCAGTCAAGATGTAGCAAAAGCAGGGTTTCATTTCTATGGTATTATCCTCTCCCCATGTAAAACCATCGAGGCCTAATCCCCAGCATGGGGAGACGCGGCATTTTAGATTTATTAGTTTTTTTTTCCACACAAAGCTAAAGAAAACCCTAGGCATGCAGTTCGTGCCACATTGAGATCAGTATGTGCTCAGTGCACACAGACACAAAAGGATTTCAGCTGGTTGTGTAAAGTGAAAAAGGAGAGCAAGAAAAGTAGGGAAAAATTATAGCAGGATACTGGGACATTCTATTCTACAAAGCTTAACTTTATTGTCCAGTGACTTTATTATTCCTTGGAGGAAAAATAAAACATTAAATGAAGCTGCTTTTTTTTTTTTTTTTTAAAATAAATATGCTGGTCAGACAAGCTGCAGCAGTGGTTTACAGTAAGCTTTAGATGAAATGGACACAGAGGTGTAAGCAAAGCAGCTCCAAATTTGGCTGGGGATTTTCTGCCCCTCTGAATTTAATGATTCCTCAGAAGATACAGGAGTGGTGGGTTGTGTGTTTCATGACTGTTGCGTGTTGCATTTTGTTTTGATCTGTGAACAGTGGTCTAGTGCCAACTTTGTCTAGGTTCAATAAACATTTCCTTGATTTCATTCTCGGGCATGAAGCCAGACCAGGGCAGGGGAATCACTGTTTTATAAGAAAACATGAATCTTGTCGCTGAGATGCCTAAGGACTATTGATGGTTGTTGCTGTTTGAATGGCATTTAGAGATAAAGTGGAGCTTAATATTCAAAATCATCTCAGTGTTATCTTTGAGATTCTTTAAGTAGCACCTAGCTCTTATCGATCTAGTGCTGGTTCCAGAAACCAAATAATTAATTAGAGCTACAAATTGATTTTTAAGATAACCTGTTTTTGTTGTTGTTGTTGTTTTGTTTTTAACTGTCTCTGATGTCACATCTGCTTGATATTGTAGATCTTAAGAGGGTGGTTGTAAGCGTGGGGTAAATTTTTTTTTCTGTATTTGTGGGGTGGTGGGCAGGGGCCCAACAAAGAATTTAAAATGTTGACACGATAAGGAATATTTACGCAGGCTTAATGATTTTATAACTTGAAAACGGTCAAAGTATCTAGTATTTTTGCCAAATTGGGTTAACTAGTTGGATACTTGAACATGAGCTAAAACCTGGCTGTTGGTCAGTTGTTATCAATAACATTTCTTAATCAGATTTAACATTGTGCTAGAGTGTAGCAGCTAGACAGCACTGAGTCAAAACTGCCACATTTGGTGATTCGGGAGAAAATGAATTTGACTGAGTGCAGAGGGTGAGGGTGTTAATAATGTAAAGCATGTCAGAAGTTTTGTACTAGTCACAGTGAAGTCTATGCATGAGATATAAAATATTATGAATGGACTTTCCATACTGGATGTTTGGGGATGGGCGGTAAAGAAGTTTAAGATTCAAGAGTCTAAATGTAGCAACAAGTGATGTGCAACTCTTATTGAAGATTGAGATAATCCAGTTATTTAACATAGTGATAAACACAAACAAAAATGAATCAGGATGAGCTGAGCTGCTCTTGTTGATGTTGCACGGCTTCAGATCGGTATAACTAGGTCATAATAAGAATTTGCTGGGCTTTATGGATTGGTGAGTTAGGACAAATGTTTTGTCTAAAAAAGGTTTGATTGAGCGACTTTTGTTATAGATGCTGCATACCAAAGTTTTGTTTATTAGTCAGGAAAGAGTGCTTTTGTTACTCATTGTAATTTCCTCTATTCACACAAGCACAGCTGAAATCTTTCTAAAGTTTACACCTCTCGAAATATTTCCCTTTCCTTGTTTTTACACTGATAGATTTTGCTTCGTCTTTCATGTTCTTTAACTGAAAAACCAAGATTCTCAACACCTTAATCTCCTTTTGATTAATCTGTTTGTCTTTTCCTCTTGCCATTATAGTCACATCAAGTTCTTGAAAAAACGGCTTCACAATTGAGTCAGCTAAATAGACATAATTCCCCTATGACAAGTTAATGCTTTGTTTTCCTGTTTATGGTGTGGCATGTGGGCACAATGAGTAAATTATTGTCACTGCTGTCAGGGGTGTTAAATTGCAGCAGGTTTTAGTAGCATTTGCCTAATTTTGTAAGTAGCTTGGCCTCTCTGTAGGGTCTGTTATTGCTTGCTCTTGTTTATGGCCTGCTTCCCTGAATTGGAGCAAATAAAGATCCTCATTATTTTATTCACTGGAAGGAGGCATTTTAATGGTCTTTCAACAAATTAAATAACCTCAGGGCATGGGCAGAGTAATTAGATATTAGGATGAGCATCTCTTTTATCTTTTTTTTTTTCAACAAATTATATTTTGATCGTTCCAATAAGGAAATGGCTTTTTGTTTTAACTGCAGATTTGGTTGGAAATCAGTGAGGGAGAAAAGTTTACTAATCATTTACTGATTGTGTGTGTGAGTGTGTTTTTCTCCCCTCATTAGGGCCTTATCTGATGTAATGACTGAACTTGGTGGGACCGCTAGTCCTCATATCATAGATACTAATTGGGCAGAACATACTAATTTCAGCTGTTGCTCTGCTAAGGGTTAAGTACAAGGTAAATTTGGGTTTGGTTTATGTTGGAGTTAGATATGAATTAGTAATGTTAAGTTAAGGAAAGATAAATATATCTTATGCTTGACATGATTTTCAGGTGTAATAAGGAAATGCCTTCAAACATGTTTTTCTCAACTGAAAATATATATGTATATAAATGTTGACAGAAATGTTGGATTTGAACTGAAATGTTAAATATGACAAGAATGGAAACAAAAAACATCTGGGGAAACAGTAACATATTGGATAATTATAAACACTTTTGCACAGTTGTACTTTCTTTTAATATCTTGTGAGCTCTTAACATTGCCAAAGTTTGATTTTCTTTAGATCCAGGACCACCTAATCTTTGTGTAAAAAAATATTGAGTTGTTCCTCTGTTTATGGAGTGGGGACTGATGAAGGTGTTGGCAAACAAAGGTAGATGTTCTTGAAGCCTTTATCCTGATCGTCTTCCCAAGGAAGTGAATACAATTAGCTTGACAGAAGCAGTGCGAGACAAAGGAAATGTCCTCTGATCGAGAATAGAGATAACTTTAGATTACATTTATTATCGATTTGATTTGTTACTGACACAGAATAATTTTTATCATTGATTTATTATTGTGCTCATTAATCTCTTAATTATAAAATCATATTATATATGATATTTACAAACCCCCACAATTCTTCTTCTCACCCTTGCTGCTTGCTCCATTGGCCTTTTTTGTTTTAGTTTTTTTTTGTCAAGTTTACATGTATGTCAATACATGTCTCATTGTAAGGCCTTAGTGCTGAGTTGAAGTTGTTTGGTTTAAAAGGTTTGACAAGTGCATGATAAACAAAGTAACTGAAGAGCTTGTATGTGGTCAACAGTTTAATTAAAAAGTGACCACAGCCAGTCCTGTTGGACATGTGAGAAAAAATAGTTGAGATGTAGAAAATAGGGGCCTTACCTGTCTCCTCCATGCTGTACTAAGTAGAGATAAAATTGAATATAAACCTATAATGGGAAGGTTATTAAAGCTGGTTAAAAAAAGATTGTAACCAGCTTTGATGGATCACAGATAGATACAGTAGCTTCCCCTTTGTGTTCAGCAACTTCCTTGAGAGGCTGCTGAGCTCCTTGTTTAGAAAACTTAATTATCACTGATTTTGTGTCTTTATCAGTTATACAGTTATGCTCAAATATATCACTGTAAATTAAATCCCTCTTGTCTTTTCTTTTTCTCTCCCACATTTCTCTTTAAATATCTTTTCCAGTTGTTTTACTCAATCTGACTCACTTTCATATACATTTTCTTCTCTTAGGTTTCTTTTCTTTTTGCCTCCACCTTCAACTCTTATCCCTGACACTCCATCACTCCCCTCATTTCCTCTCTATTGTTAGTGTCTTCTTTGATTCAAGTGAAGCATAGCACCAAAGGCCTAGTTCATCAATATTTATCTCCCTTTTTGCTGGTTAAGATATTACCATTAGGCTTCTACTTTTAGCTGTTCTAGTGGACAAATAATAAATTGAACATATAATGTTCAATTTATGTTGACTTGAAAGTGTGGTATCTTATCATTAGAAGATGAGAGTTGTTCAGGATAGTATCAATGTGAAAATTTGGTCTTAACTGATTTTTAAAATGATTGACTCTAAAGAATAATTACAGATATGATGGATTTTCAAACAGAGCAAGATATTTGATGTATAGAGCCACCTCTTATGAATACCCCTATTGTGTTCTTCACATTTCACGTAATTTACTTGAACATTAGAGGAGAGCATTCTAAGTGTGGCCTTGGGTTGTATTAGTGTGAACACTTGTTTCCAACACAGATTAACTATTCAGTGTCTGGAACATTGTCACCATCAGGACAATGCCAACGGTTTCAACCACGTCACAATTCCAATATGATCACAGTCAAACTCAGAAATCCTTGATAAGTGCCAAAGCAGTCTCAGATTTTAAGCCATCATTTTTAATGTTAATATTTTTTTTAGACATCCTACGGCCTCAGAGAGTGAAATGATGGTGCATACATTCTGATAGGTACTATAAGCCTCTTTTTGATTTGAGGATATTGTATCTGTAAGATTCTGACTTTAATTTTTTTTTTAAAATATCCTAGCCTATTCCCCCTGACTACCTAATGAAGTGAGGGCATATCAAAATGCCTTGTCAAAGCTGTTGACTGACTGAAGCATTTATGGGGTGTTAAAGCTCTCTACTTCAGGAGGTGTAGTTTAACATGACCTAATGACTGGAATGATTCATCTCAGCCTTTTAAGTTAGAGAAAACACATCACATTAGTTGTTGGAGTAAAAATGGTTGATTCCTTCAGAGCAGTGGTCGAAAAGAGGGAGAGAGGAATGCCGGTGTGATGCAGGCATGTTTGTGCTTGATTGTACAGTCTAAATAATCATGAGGTAAAAGTTTGATAGCTCTGCAGAAGAATAAGCTCTGCTTATGTGCCTCTCATGCGTATAAGTAGCAGCTCTCTTTGATACAGGTACATGGAATACAACTCCTTATGCTTTATTACTTTTACTTACAAATGCATCACAAAAATGGCATCATAACATGATTCGCTGTTTTTGCAGAGGTAAATCTGAATGCAAAATAAGCTCTCGAAAAACAGCACTGTATGTTGCTGGTGAAGATCTAGTGCTGGTGTCATTGAAATGCAGCATGTGTGAGCTTAGAGATATGCTCAAGGCAAGAGTTAATTTCTTAAATTTAAACAAAGCGTATCAGTACAGAGGTTTATGTTAATCTGACCGGTGTGCCTCTGAGGACTTGCAGAACATTTTCAGTTCTTATGTTAGAATGTGTTCAGTTATTACTGGATTACTTTCTTATGTGATGGAAGAACACGGGTGGATTTAGAGGGGTTGAAGTCCTGCTCAAGTTGTTTTAAATTTTTGCAATCAACCTTTCTTGAATTTTTATTTTTTATTTTTTTTAACTTGATAATGCTGCTTCATTAGATCCATTAAAAAGATATGACTAACATTGGAGTGGTGTAAAAAGGAAGACATTTGATGAGGGTAAATACTCTCAACCTCAGAGTTACAATATCCATAGTGGAGTGTAACATACACTCCAGTCTTTCTACCTTTTGGATGTAGCAGATTGTCTCATATCGGTTATTTTTTTTTAAATATGTTATTGATAAATTAATAAGATGAAGATAGGGTGACATTATATAACCATGAGTGTTTGAAAGTGTTCTCGCAGTCATGCATAATGCACAAAGGAGGCATATGTTTTTTGATTATGTGGAATGAGCTTCGTCTTAACTTAAAAGCCCAGTTCTTGACTTTATCTGTAAATTGAAGCTAGCAGTAATCTTTTCTTAAAAGATCTTTTTGTCCCCTATTTTAATAGATCCTTTATTTCATTTAATGTTGAAAAGCCTGGAATGAGCCCTTGCACCTCCACTCATTCCTTCTTTCTGTGACTCTTCCTCTACAAAGGAAAGCTTAACAGATGCACAGAAATATAAGAGTGGAATGATTTAGTCATTCACAATACTGACATCCATGTAAACATGACAGTATCAGCATGGATATTTCATATGGAAAGCAGCCTGTTGGATTGACAGAGCTCAATTTCCATATGATCTTCTTGTAAATCTTCACTTGTAAAATTGAAAGCTTTGTATGTCCTGCTCCACACTGACTAAAGGGTAAGGTTGGAAAGGAGTAAATAACAGATAAAGCATCTAGGATGCCATCAGTTGCACACATTTATAGTCTTGTCAGCCTTTGATAGCAATTGGAAGGATGTTTTTCCAAATTATGACATTAAGTGAAGCGCTGTTTTTATTAGCTCTCCTGTTTGCTGCTGTGCTGTATTAAGCTGGGTTTTCAGAAACCGTGTTGCCAGCTCTTTTGAATCCATGCGCCATCTTTTTACCTCAAGCTAAGTAATAAAATGGGACATTAATTGATGAAATAGTTTGAAAGAGATTGAAACTGTAGTGCTGTGTACAAGAAAGTGGAAGGGAAGAGGATATTTGCTCTTGCATGCTATGAAAGGTTGCTGGGGAAAAGTAGTGTTGGCCATATATATCCACGTTGAAATTTATTCCCATTCAGAGGACCATTATTGTTGACCTTGCCTTGCCTGGGAAACGCCAAAGTAAACAGAGGCCTAATAAATCAACTTTAACAAGCCCACTAGTTCTGGCTGGTGGAGCAGCCATGCAGCTCGGACACGCAGGGGTGGATTAATCCACACTACCTCCTTTCCATAGAGGATACCTTTGGAGTCTGATTTGGCTGATAGTTTGTATGCAGATGCACAGGGATGTTTAATTGCTTCACTGAGTGCAGCTCCCAAGCCAGTGTACTTGTATTCACACTCAGGGCTATGTTTTTGTGGGAGATACAGAGCAGTCAAGAGTGAATGTATAATCACACTCTTGTGCAGGACAAGACTACACTAGAAATTTCATTACATGCTTACCTGGTGTTCCACTGCAGGCAATATTTGCAGAGCAGATTGACTCGGCTGCCTATTTGATTCCTCATCAATTTCATATCCCCTCCACGTCAAGGGATATCATCAATGATTCATTCTTTGTGCAGCAGCTCCATGCAATAGAAATGCGTT